>FLSR01001259.1:2347-31069 GCA_900092035.1 Leuciscus waleckii
ACTTAAATAATGTGCAAGTCATTTTTTAATATTTTCTTTTTGTATTGGGCAAGGTTTTTTTTTTTTCTCCTTTTTTTACTTTTTTTTTATACATAATATGTCATAAATAAAATATAAAAAACCTGTCCGAATACATAGTGAAATGATGAATTATCATTGTCAAAATATTAAACATAGTAGGCTAATGGTCTGATCTGTTTAAAACCTTTAAAAAATTTCATGAGTCAAATATGCTCTTAGATAGAAAAAATATTGTTATTCTAAGAACGTTTTGCTAACGTTCCCATTAAGTTAAGGAAACGTTATTAATGAATGATCCCTGAACATTCAGTTTTTTAAATGTTTTAATAAACGATAACGGTTTTGTGAACGATAAGGGAACATTCCATTTTATAATTGTGCAAGATTATGGGAATGTTACTTTTGAATGTTCTCAGAACATTCTGAAACTAGAAACATTTAAAAAATGTTAGATGAACGTCCAACTAGAACGTTTCAGGAAAAAGAAAATTTTTGAGAAATTTTTTAAAGACCTGATAACTTTGAAGGACAGTTGTTCATAACTTTGAGCGAACGTTAATCAAAGTTCTGAGAATGTTCCTTGTTAGCTGGGTTTAATTATTGTGCCTTTAGAAAAGTATCAGGACTGTTTCACAGTTTATTAAGATATTACAAGCCTTGTATTCAATGTCAAGGCACTTTGTATTTATTAAAATAAGAATTTAATGCTGACATGCTTTTCGAAATCATGGTAGGCTAACAGATGGACGTTTAAGATGCTAAAAAAAGAAGTAATAAAAAAGAGGTGACAAAATGTTGCTTTTATTTCCATTTATTTATTTATCATCAAAATGTGCATTTTCCTTTTACAGAAAATTACTCAGGTAGGCCTTAAGCACCCTTTTGATGAACGAAAGAAAGAAAAAAAAACATAGCTGCGAGCGGCAGTTAACGGGGTTCAAGCGGTTTAAAGCCTTTATTAGCACTTGTAAAAGTATTATGTTTCATGATGTAGCAAACCTGTAAGATCACCAAGATCAGAGATGGAAAAGACATTTACAGCCAAAACAGGCATTTTACTGAGGAAATATAAGCCTATATTTTAAAGCTTTTTAACACTTATTGGGGTTGAGCCAAAAATCTAGGAATAGTTCATGTAACTTAAGTAGGCCTAGAAAAAAAGAAAACAAACCTCCAATATTTAACGACCGGCTCGATTGACGACGCCGGTCCTAGAGGCAATGTTGCTCAGAATGAGGAGTTCTACCATATGATTATGAATGTTTTTGGGCGTGTGCGAAAAATCGTGTGATATACACGCACTTGAAAAATGCAAAGGAGCCTCTCGGTGCCCGATTTCGTTTGAATTTCTCACAGGCCGTGAGTTAAACAGGCCCAGCGAGTTTCGTTCCGATAACCTTGTCGACAGCCACTCGAAATTCATTGGCCGATGGCGGCCGTATAGCAAGCCGTTTTAGCTTAAATCGTACCCAGCGTTACTCGTCGTAATTGCATTTGTACTAGTAAGAATTCAATTAGAGAGCTCTACAATTCAATTTTTACTAGTAGCAATTACAATTAGAGTGCTCTCTTATTCAATTATTACTAGTAAAAATACAAATTAGATAGCTCTCTTATTCAATCATTACTAGTAAGAATTACAATTAGAAAGCTCTACAAATTAATTTTTACTAGTCATATGTCTCCATTGACTTCCATTCATTTTTAATTACGGTGCTCTACAATTGAATTGTTACTAGTAAGAATGCAATTGCAGAGCTCTTTAATTCAATTACAGCTTTGCAATTAAACATATCTTTAAAGGGGACATATCATGCTAAATCCACTTTTTTAGCCCTTAAATGCATTTTGTTGTATATTTGGAGTGTTTAGAAGTACAGAAAAGTTGAAATTATTCTCTTCAGGTGCTTCGTTGATATCTTTATATTCTGTTTTGGTCATATTTTTCAACCGGTTCAGATTTTTCTGTTATCTATGACGTTTTTTGAACTATCACGTCACAGTATTTGCAGCGGAAGTGCCAAATAAGGACATTGACTTCCGGCCCAACACTTCTAGCAATCCGCCATTATTATTTCTCGCTGCAATTTTGTAGTCCAAGCTAAAGGATGCAGAAGTTACGAGAGGGTAAGTTAAAATGTCGGGTTGTTGGATGAATTAACCCACACGCTTCATTACACCGTCTATTTTAGATGAATTGCCGCGCTTGTGACAGGAGCATGTTTAACTGAAAGAACGAGCAGAGAGAGAGACCCGGTCGCGCGCGCGCTCACTCTCTCTCTTCAGAGCCAGGCGAAAGTGTAAACAAGACTTCACCGTCTCCAAACTAGACGCTGTCTTGCTCTCTCTCCCTCGGACATATTAATCAAAATAAATCGACACGGTGGTAAAAGGTCGGAAGACCAAAGTTTCATGTGTAAATACAGTACACACCATTGCGATACATCCATATGAAGACGTTGTTCTGCAGGTTCGTCGTCTTCATTTTCATCTCGCTCCGTCTCTGGCTCGAACATGTAAGGCTGGCTGGACAAGTCTTCCGTTGTTGACATTTTGTTAATAACGTGTGTGTAAAAGTTTCTGTGCGCTAGATAATCCTATCTCTGCTACTAGACTACAAAAATGGCCGAACGGGGTGGAGTTGAACCGAGTGTCACCGCTACAACCTGGAGAGGGGGCGGGGTATGAAGTGTCTCAATATTATTTAAAGAGACCGCACCAAAACGAGTTGCTTTCAGAAGCACATTAGAAAAGGGGTAAAAAAGGGGCCTGTGGAGCTATACTAATGAGGAATTCAGACCCAAGCATTGTAGTTCCGCTTTATATAGACTACAAATGTATGATTTATATGTAAAAAGGAACAATTTAAAAGCATGATATGTCTCCTTTAAGGCCTGTCATGAGTCACGCCTCTATTATTATTCATGTTCTATGGGTGAGATGTCTGCAAACCTGCTAGACCAATGATCTGATGACTTAAGGTTTTGTGAAATAAATATTATCAAAAAAGTAAAAAACTATTTAATGTCAAGTGACAAGAACTTTTTTAAATACTTTTCTAGTCATCAGGGATAAAAGTACAGTGACACATTCATGACTATTTATTCATTTATATTTCATTTGGTTTTACTGTTACATTTAGCATAGGTTGCGTTCTTGTAGTGAAAGCAGGTCTTATCATCCGACCCTGTGACATGAATAAACCCTGATGATGCTATTGATCTTATTAATAGCTGTTTTTTTTAGGATGTTCTCATGCATATCAATATAAATCCACACAGTGTAACGACACAGGCTACAGAGTGTGGTTAAACTCAACTGAAGTGTTAAAGCAAAACCAGAAATATGTTCCGAAACCAATGACAAACAGAGTCTCTCACCTTTGTCTAGAGTGGAGGTTTAACCTTAAACCCAGTGCCAGTACCTTCATACATTTATGTGTCTCAGTTCTCACAGTCGTCTTAAACTCAAATGGAAACAGCAGAACTGCAGTATCTCTGCTTTGTCTACTGTATATCTACAAATTTATTGTCAGAGAACGTGACAAGTGTTTGAATGCATGAAAGTTTCACACAAAGTTTATATTGGTTTGAATGTACAGAAGATAAACTGTTACTGTCAAATCTGTTGTTAGATATTCATGATCTTCATTGAGTTTAGTGTTTGTATAAAGATCAGATTTAAGTCTGCCTTGAGGTCTACAACCATAAACTCTAATAAAAAATCCTTAAAAATAGGGCACAATGTATTGTATTAATCTAATTTAACAGAATTTTTACAGGTAATGGTCTGTTTTTTTGGGGTTTTTTTTACAGAATTTGACCATTTTGTCTTATACAGTGAAATGCTATGATGTTATTTTACAGATGTTCGCTGTAATTTAAAGATCCACTATTAAATGTACAGGTAATTGCTTGCATTTTTTAAAAGGAAATTGTCAGTATTTTTACAGAGTTATGTGTAATTTTACATAAATTATTAAGTAATATTTTACATATTTTTTTCTGTGAAATTAGAAAACAAAGAGAAGAGGTATTGCTGCAGAAATCTGCATCTATTCAATATGTTTTCCTTGAAGATCATTAAGCATGTGGGGGTTAAAGTGAGTTTTTTTTAAGGTTAAATAATAGTATTTGTGTACATACAGTACCCTACACAGTAGGCCTGTATTGAATTATTATTTATTGTATAGGCTAGTCTTTTAATCTTGTCTTGCAAATAGATGCTCATTTTGATCATTATTTCATTGTCTTATTCTCAGAGATGGCAAAAGTACTCACTTCCCGTACTCAAGTAGAAGTACAGATAATTGTGTTAAAAAATACTCTGGTAAAAGTAGAAGTAGGCTACTGATTTAACTTCTTTACTCAAGTAAAAGTAACAAAGTAGGCTTGTAAATTTACTTAAAGTATAAAAGTAAAAATAGCTTTACGACTGACAACCATTTTTTATGCAAAGCTACCTGGACCACACAAATGTTAGAGTGCAAGCTGATAAACTTAAGTGGATTGGAAAAAATCCACTTAAATGGTTCTTTATATGCCATTGCACTTTGCACACCAAATACACTTTAAATGGATGTCTGCCAATAGGCCTAAAATCAGATAGCCTATACTCCAGGTTAATAAGATTCTGACTGAGTAGCAAGATATGAATTCAATTGTGTTTCTGTGAGAATTCACAGATCCAGCTTCTCTTTTTAATCTTCCCCTTAAAATTTAAAGGAATCTACATGTAATGATTTGCCGAGAATGAATGCCGCCGAATCTGTCGAGTCGTCTTGTAGTGGTGGCTCAAGTGCAACGGATATTCAGAGACCCGCCCCCTTTAGTTACCGTTGCTATGTCCGACAAGCGACGCCGTTCTCACGGCGTGTGTTGGCAGTGCCTGTACACAACCATCATAAAATGATAAAAATCCATTCAGTGTTTTTTTTTTTTATCTCCGTATATGTTTTTCCCCCTCTCAAATCAAGCCGTTCGACCTAGTGATGTCACACGGTCGGACGCCCCTCCCACGATTGTTGATTGACAGCAGCGTTTCAACACAGACCGCCCCCGCTCGTGAGCAAGCTGTCAATCATCATAGTCCGCGCGTCATTGTTTATACTGGAGCATTGTCTATGATCAGAATGGTGTCTAATTGATTGTGGTGTTCTGTTCTTGTGTGTAATAACGAACACAGCAGTCATTTTTGATGTTCCTAAATCTGAATCACTTAAGACGCAGTGGCTGAGTTTGTTTTCGAAGGGAATATTCTCCACGATCAACGTCAATGCTTTCATGTTTGCGCGAATCATTTTCACCAGACTGCTTTACAAACGAGGGTCAGTATAAAGCTGCTTTTGCTAAGAAGCTGCTCCTGAAAAAAGGATCGGTACCAACTATTCAGGTTCTTGCTGCTGCACCAAGTGAGTGTAACGTTTTATTAACCTTTATATTAATATTTATATTAATCTTTTCAAATCGCTTGCTGCACGCTTCACGATGAATGCGGCTATTTTTACACTCAGGGTAGCCTACATTACAGCTGTTTTCTATGTACAACGTTCACAATATAATTCATAATCCCACGTTTATAATGAACAACGTGTTATGGTTATTGTGTTATTATTTCAAACGGTGTGCGCACAGAACAGAGGAGCGGGGTGAGCAAAGCTCATTATCATTTAAAGACACATGCACTTAAACGGCGTGCTGAAAACAGAGCTGTTTTTGACCAGGTAAAATGAGTGTTTTCTTACAATACTAATGAGAATTTTTAATTAAAGTTTTAATTCAATTTTTATTTAAATCCTCCAATGTTAAACTCTCCTGACTTGTCGGACAAAATGGCGGATGGCGGATTATGATTGGCCAGATCGCCTGTCAGTCAAACTCCCTGCGAAGGGGTTGATGATGCGAAATAACGGTAATAACGGTGACCACTGAAATGATTTGAAACTAAAGTAATGAGCCAATTTTGTAAAATGTAAGGAGTAAAAAGTACCGATATTCGTGTTAAAAATGTTAGGAGTAAAAGTAAAAAGTCGGAACAAAAATAAATAGTAAAGTAAAAATATCACAAAAAATCTACTGAGTAGCCTACAGTAACAAAGTATTTGTACTTTGTTACTTCCCATCTCTGCTTATTCTCCCATCATTTCGTGTAGGCCTATATTTTATGAATATTTTTCCAAATCTCCGTTGCTGCACATTCTGGGCTTTGTGTGTGTGTGTGTCTGTGTGTGTGTCTGTGTGTGTGTGTGTGTGTGTGTGTGCGCGCGCGATGACGCAGATTCAAATTTGCCGCCATTACTTTTCCACTGTTTAGTCCCGCCCACAGTGGTTAGCTGATCTTGCCGAGTAAGTGAATTTGGATCTGTATCAAGGGAAGCGGGAAATTTGAATTCAGTGAATTCAGTCTACGCTCTGAAGTGGATTGTGATATCAACAAAGCAATCGTATTCATCAAGAGCAGCCGTGAGCAGGAGCCCTGTTGTCAAGTCAGTCCGTTTGTATTCTTCGGAAGTAACGCGCCCTTTTCAGTGAGCCTGGTTCGTCATAGCGGACTCATGCCAACCGATCACCGGCTGAGGTAAGACTCGTAAGAGTCTCATCATACTACATGTGAACGATATTTTATATTACATTTGATTTAAGTTTACAGTTTCCAAGCTAAGGTTAGCATTCTTGAATGATGTTCAGTCATAACTGGCGCCGAGAACTGGAGGGCAAAACACTGAAAATGCTCATGCGTCTTTCAATTTTCCATCTGTTTTAAGAAAGATCAGTTGAACCCACATCTCAAAAGACCTAAAACAAGCATTAGTAGACGTGTTATTCATATCAAAGTCCGTTTAATTGTTTATAAAATCTTCGTTAATACGTGATAGTAGGCCTATATGTCAGTAAATCAATCTCTTAAACAGAGGGACATTTTGAAACACTGTCTGGAAGCTGACAACTCTTCTCTTAAAAAATATCCTTGGTTTTATTTGTACAATATTCTTTGCAGCAATTGCCATGTGTGGTGTAGTGGGGAAATGTGGTTCTTGAATCTGCTTTTCCAGATTCACTGGCTCTTCTTTGTGCAAACTTAGGCATGTCTTGGGTCAATATATCTTAGATTGGTACAAAACTTTACGATTCAGTGCGTGTGAATTTTGCTGACGGCATTAATTGCTTTACTTTTAAAACTTTGGCACAGAGAGCTCAACTTTTGACAGTTCATTCATGCTGCCATCGATCCCCTATTCATGGGTTTCATCAGGTCCCTTTCCACAGGTGTATAAAATCAAGCACCTAGATTATGAATGCAGACTGCATTGTGCTTGATTAATACACCTGTGGAAAGGGACCGGATGAAATCCATGAATTAGAAATATGCCATAGGGACGCTACGCCTCCCATGTCAGGGCCATCTGTTCCACCTCGCTGCCCCACAGCGGGTACACCTGTGGTTCCTCTGACCCCGCTGGTTCAGGGAGATTCTAGAGATTCCCAGCCCATCCCACTGGCTCATCCGAACGATCAGGCTCGGCTATGCGATCCAATTCGCCCGGCACCCTCCCCGGTTTCGGGTAGTTTGCTTTACGATGGTGGGCAAGGATGGCCTCATCATGCGAGCGGAGGTCGCAGCCCTACTGGCGAAGGGTGTGATCGAGCTGGTCCCTCCAGCCGAGATGAAGTGCGAATTCTACAGCCCCTACTTCATTGTAAAAGTGGTGGGTCCAATCCTGGACTTGCGTTCCTTGAACCGGGACCTTCACAGGCTCCCCTTCAAGATGTTAACGCCCAAGCGCATTTTCGAATGCGTTCGTCCTCTGAATTGGTTTGCAGCGTTCCACCTGAAGGACACATACTTTCATGTCTCCATTCTCCCTCGATACAGACTGTTTCTACGCTTTGGTTTCGAGGGGCAGGCATACCAGTACACGGTCCTCCCATTCGGGTTATCCCTGTCGTCCTGCATCTTTAGCTAGGTCGCAGAGGCTGTTCTTGCTCCCCTCTGGGAGCAAGGTGTTCGTATTCTCAACTAGACGACTGGCTGATTCTAGCTCACTCTCTGGAACAGATGTGCGAGCACAAGGACCTGGCTGGGGTGCCATGTGCAATGGGTATGCAGTGGCATGTCAATTGCCTCAAGTTGCTAGCAGTACTGCTTTAGGGTCCTACTGAGGGGCAAACACATACTGGTTCAGATGGATAACACTGCGACCGAAGCATACATCAACCGTCAGGGTGGTCTACGCTCCCGCCACTACCCAGCCGGTTCAGCTGATTTGGGAATGCTTCGGAGACGCACAGGTAGACCTGTTTGCCTCTCCAGACACTTCCCACTGCCAGTGGTTTTATTCCCTGGACTTCAATTACTCTTGCGGTACTTTGATGTCATAAACCGATCGTTCTGTGCAGCGCCGGTTCAAGTCGAACAAGCCTTCAGTTTCTTTCCAGTCACGTTTACTAACATGTTTTTATTTATTTATAAATAAGACTATGTTAGATGATCATATATTCTGCCATATAAACAAGGAACCATAAAATAATTAGACCACCATTTACTTGCATCAAGCAACTGGTATTTTTATAATTAGTATTAATATAATTGTTACTTTTAATTTATTGCCACACTTTAATATGGGAATTATATTATCAGAAAATGAAACATTTAGCGTAGTCAGGCTTTTATTTGTGGCGCACTCGGGTTTATGGCTGCTATACATTTGACCTGCCACAAGATGGCGCTGTTTTCAACACTCTTGATGCTTTGAATCTTTTCCCGGAACAATCAGGGGAAAGCCTCCGTGCTTCACAAGGCTTCATTTTTCAATAATCATCAACAATACCCAACAAACATCACAAACCTGGGGTGATGAGGTCATTGAAGATGCGTGCAGGTGGTGGACCAGGAATAATTCTGGGTAATTAAGTGCTGAAGTTGACAGAAGATTGTGACACAGGGAAGGATTAAGCTGTATAGTAAGAAATTGAAATCAAAAGGCCAGGAAGATGGAGTTGAAGAATATAATTCAAAAATAAGTAGTATTGTACATAAAACAGCGATAGATATATTTGGGGAAAAACAACAGGAAAAGGAAGACAGTTCAAGCAAGTCAAGTCACCTTTATTTATATAGCGCTCAAAGCAGCTATACAGTGAGAACAGGAAAATTATGCATTTAGGCTGTTGTTCAGCTAAAGTCAGATCAGTGTTGATTCAGATCCGTTTGTGAAGATCATCAATTATCAAATTAGTTCAATTAATTAATTATTCAATTAGTTATCATCTATAAAGCAGTTTTGCAAAAAAATGATGTTATCTAGCACAGTTCAGTTCTCATATAAGAGTCAGTCCAGTCAGATCAATAATATTGTTGAATATTAATATAAAGTGTCTCCAACTACAAGCCAGAAGCGACAGTGGCAAGGAACCCAAACTACATCTGGAGGCAGAATGGAGGAAAAACCTTGGGAGAAACCAGGTTCAGTCAGAGGGCCAGTTCTCCTCAGGCCAACAAACGAATGTGATTATTATGATTCGGGCAACATTCAAGTCAGAAGTCAAATTCACAAGTCAGAATTCAGATCTATTTTCAAACTTTTTGTTGTATCTTTGTTGATCTTTGTTGATCAGTTTGTGCAGATAAGCTGAAATCATGGTGAACTTCAAGTTTCCACTGTGGATCATTCTTTCAACTATGGTCTCTATCTACCATCACAACCCAGAAAACACTGAAGTACTGATGAGCTATACCGACTGCGAACCTCGGTGCAAACCAAATTACAGAGAAGTCTCAAATTCCATCGAGACATTGTCCTTCGGCGACCAAAATACATCCACCGTGGCTCCCAGCGAATCTACTGCATTACCGACGAGGAACAGGCCGGGTCTATCAGTTCATTTTGGACTGCTGGCCCACGAGTTCATAAGAGGAAAGGTTCTGATCGGCGTGTTAGTGTGCTAACTCCACTGGCAAAATTCGTAGCAAAATCATGCAACACTTTCCACAAGTTTGCCCTCTACAACGTTCGTTCCATCACCAACAAAGGCCTTCTGATCAATGATCTTATTATTGACCAAAACTTGGATTATTTAGGTCTAGTCGAAACTTGGCAACAACAAAACGATTTTCTACATTTAAATTCTGCTACTCCGCCTGGATTTGTTTATCTATCAAAACCCTGAACTTTCGGGAAAGGGGGTGGTCTTGCGTTGATCTACCGCGAGTCTCTTAAGGTGGAATTACTTAATTTACCAGAACAGCCCTCATTTGAGATGCTGGTCGTGAAACTCCACAGCCACACACCCACTGTTATTGGCCAAAGTTTTTTAACCAGGAACTTTCAACTATTTTAACAACAATTAATGAAATGTCTCCTCACACAGTGTTCCCACTGCCACACTTCCCCCAAACACCCTCACCACCTGTATCGACGACATCCAGGCATGGATGACCACCAATTATCTCCAACTTAACAGTAACAAAACAGAGCTACTGCTCATTGGCACTCCATTCACACTCTCAAAATCCAATCTTTCATCAGTCTCCATTGGGGAGGATGTCATACCAGTCTCTAAACAGGTAAAGAGCCTTGGAGTTATTTTGGACAGTACCCTTTTCCATCCCATTTTCATACCCTTCCCATTTTCCAACCACATCAATAATGTCTGTTGGACGGCTTATTTTTACCTCAGAAACATCGCCAGACTGCATCCCTCACTTTTGCAACACTCCACTGAAGTTCTTGTCAACACTCTGGTAACCTCTCGGATCGACTATTGCAATGCGATCCTGCAAGGAATCCCCAATAAATTACTCCATCGGCTCCAACTTCTCCAGAACTCAGCTGCATGCATCATCACTCGTACCAAGTCTACCGATCATGTCACACCCCTGCTGTTCAACTGCACTGGCTCCCCATATCACAACGAATCAACTTCAAAGTCTTGTTAATGACATTCAAATCCCTGCACAACCTCGCCCCCTCATATATCACAGAACTACTACAGACCTACATACCCCCACGCTCACTCCGTTCATCATCAGAAGGATTACTGGTAACCCCAGACATCAGACTCTCCACAATGGGAGCAAGGGCCTTCTCCCATGCTGCACCAAAACTCTGGAACTCTCTTCCCCCTCATATTCGTGCCATAGACTCCATTTCACAGTTCAAAACCACTCTCAAAACTCATCTTTTCAAGTCAGCCTATAAACTTTAAGCCCCCCCCCCCCCCCCCCCCCCCCCCTTCTTCTCTCTTTTTTTTTTTTTTATCAGCATTAGTTTGCTAGTTGCTTCTAATTACTTTTAATTAAACTTTTACTTTAGTTTTTTAAATAGCTAATACTATTTTTACTTCTATTTTATTTTGATTTTTTTGTAAGGTGACCTTGGGTGGTCTGAAAGGCGCCTAAACATTTTTATTTATTTATTATTATTATTATTATTAGATCCAGATCAGTAGCATTCAAATATTTCATCCTGTCCTTTTGCTTGAAGATCTGATTCATCACGCTGGTATGGAGCCAAAGCTGACCATAGGATGAAGACACCATCACCAGCGTCCAGCGTCACACCTGTCACTCAGCCCAACCCAGAGCCCAGCCAGCCATCACCCGCACCACGGACACGACGCCAGAGCCCACCACGGATGGGAAGCTTCCGCCCGCCGCGACAGAGGAGCATGTTAGGATTACAGCGCCAACCATCGGCCCAGAGCCGAAGCACCGGCAGCTGGTTCCATCACTCCATCGGCTCCTCCCTCCCTCGGCTCCATCAGAGAACCTTTTTATGCCATCATATCGACTATATGCATGTCTGCATATAAGCCTATTCTACATTTTAACAGGTTAAAAATGACGAGGTGCAAAATGTCAAATGTCAAAAAATAAAACACATGGGTGAGAGAATCGTTCATAATAAGATCAATAAGATGCATTTTTAAAATAGTTGAATTTCTAAAGAATGGCAACTGTAAAGTAGACATTTCAGTTCTCTGCTGCCCTCTAGAGGCTGAAAACTGTAACTCTCCACTCGATCCACACACTGGAGATCTCTGGTCTCACCGCTGGATGGCAGCTGTTACTCTCTTGGTTTTGGTTGTTCACTGTAAACGTCACAATCTCCTGAGTTCATTACTCAAAACAAACCAGAGTTGACAGAGAACATTTATAGTTAGTGAGCATTATGAGACTGAAAATGATCTAAGAGATGTAGCATTTGCAAAGCAACTCTGTAACTGTGAGTTTGTTCAACAGACTTAATGAGACAGGCCTCCTGAGTCACTCCACAGAATCGACCTTGAAGATGTTTGTTTGCAGCCACAGATCTAGAATCAGGTGTTTTAGTGAATGTTTCTCTGCAGTCGTTTCACTGACTCTTGTGTACTTTAGTTACTGATAAGATGGTGTTAAACACTGCACTGGATCAGCATGCTCGTCTCTGAGTTTTATCTAAACTACACTAAAACTAGTGTGTTTTAAAGAACATTCTACACAATAATTAATTCCCTGAATTGATTTATTCATTTATCTGTAAGAAGTAATTTGGCCATCACATCACAAACTACTATACTCTACTAACGTATCTACAGAGGCGGCAGCCAATAAAGTGTTGCAGAGATTACGTATTTTTGTAATCCTGATGTTGGTGATGTTGGAGTAGTTTGTTTACTCAATAAGCTATTCCACCCGAAAGCTTGTTACTATATAAACTTGAACATGTTTATAAGACAGTGTGTAATATTATGTTTTAAAAAAATGTATTAAAAAAGCTACTCAATCAAAATAGTAAACACAAGTACAAGCCAAGAATACTTAGAATACTTAAGTATTCGATAAACAAGTATAGGCCAAATATACTTAGACTTTACTGTCAGTATAAGTCAAGTATCCTTAAGTGGAATTTGAAGTATATTTCTGATAAGTACATAAAGTATATTTCTGAGAAGTACATTCAAAGTAGACTGAAAGTATACTTTCTTATTTTTAGTTTAAAATAAGTATACTAATAGCACACTTGAATACACTTCTTTTTCGTAAGGGAAGCTCTGAAAATAACTGAGAAGATTTAAACAATGTCTGTAACTTTACAACACAACTTTTTTAAATTAAAAACTAACACACAAATTACCCAACTTCACACATCACTGATGATCAGCTGTACAGTCTGAAGTTCAGATGAGTTTGTGATTTTAGGTGTATTTTCCTTCATCAGCGTATTGAAGATTGGTGAGTTTGGTTCTGGGTGTCAGTATGGCAGCCGTTCCTATGCAAGGTGTAACAGCTTCCTTATCCCTCCGTAATGGATGCACGTGTGTGCCAGAGGCTGGTGTAACAGTCGAAGAGTTGCTTGTCGTGGTAGGACAAACGGTTGGGTTCGATGATGTAATTTCAGCTTTGCGAATGAATAAAGCAGTTGTATTATTTTTGAAATCCGAAGCATTAGTGAATCAACTGACTGTGGATGGATTGTGGGTGAAAGAGGCTTTTGTTCCGGTTTCCCTGTTATCTGCCCCAGCTACAAAAATCACTATTTCTAATGTTCCGCCATTTGTTTCCAATGACACCATCATAAAAGAACTGTAAGATTTGGGAAATTTGCGGACCCCATGAGAGTGATTCCATTAGAGTGTTTTGTCGCCAAGTCTACATATTCTTAAGTTCCCAAGAACGATCTTTAGAAGCATCTTTTTAAGTTAATCACAAAGATAATTCGTATATGGTATACGCGAGCACAGAGAGTCTGAAATGTTTCGAATGCGTGCCCGCATAAAGAAGCAGTGGCGGTTCTACATTGAATTACACCCTGGGCGAGACCCCTTTCGAGCGCCCCCCAAATATAATTTTTGTTACCCCATTGGCAGATAATGTTTTGCTTGTTTTAAGCAAAAACTCAATTTTTATTTATTTCCCCAGAAAACAAGACTTAATATCTTATGTAATTTTACTACTTTAGTGTCTCTGGATATTATGATCATTTGCTCGGTTCACTCTGTTCCTCTTCTGATTAAGCAGTTATCATTGTGCATGAAAAGTTACGTGTCAAAATTTTGCAATATTCAGCACACAAGACAGAAGTATCCTGGAGTGAGTGACGTACAGTAAGACAAGAAAAAATATATAAGGGATTTGGGACAAAAAAAAGAATTCATTTGATGTGCAGTCAGGAATTAATAATTTTTGTCTAAACGATGTGCAGTTTTAATCTTAAGAAATATAAAATGATAAATATAAAATCATCTTCCAGTATTAGTGTTAGAGCTGTGCCGTTTTTTATCTGTTTTATCTTTTGCACACTGTCATACAAATACATTGTTTTAATTGGCGTGATATCAGGAATTAACAAACATGTTTGGTAAATGATGTGCAGTACTAACATGAAATGAAACAAAATACATTTAATACTGTCAAACGCAGCGTGACAAAGAACATGTAGCAAATTAGCTCTATGAAATTTTAATAATCAATAATAACTGGTAATAATTGATTATGAATATTTGGATCAGTTAATATAATTAACTTAATGTCGTCAATTAATATTACAATCAATTAACCTGTTTGTCCCGTGAACACTCAGGATTAATTGTTTTTAACTCTAAGAAATGTACATTTCTGGGGCATGGGAATTGTCTTTCTTAATTTACAGTACTACTAAAAGCAAGTAGACAAAATCTATGATTAGTGACTCAAGTTATGAGCTTGAGACACGGACAACTTTACGTGTGACATTAACAAGATTTTATTAACTAATCTAAACACTTAAACTACTCTAACATACACACACATACATGCATACAGTTTACCAAGGGAAAGAGAGCTGAAGCAGAATACAGGAAAGCAAGAAGTTTTTTTATAAGCCAGCTTGGGTATTTCCAGTGAACTGTTATCATTCTGTTCTTCAACACAAAACCATCAATTGTTGACTTTTTAATGTTGTATTTCTATTTTTATACAGTTTTCACACTTTTGCCGACACCAGTTTTGTTGATTGCAATAAAGACTTGAATCTAATGGGAACGTTGGAATAAGAAACACAGTGTGTGTAATTGGACACACACAACATTTTTCCAGTAGTTCAAATGTTATTTTCAATGCGATAACCAAAAACATTATTTTTTATCGTTCTAAGATTGTCCCCAGTTGTAAACCAAATGTTGTAAGATGTAGGAAATCCAACATTTGATAGAAAACACTTTTATTTAATAATAAAAAAAGACATTAATTACCACTATAACCTGAGATGAGGGCAGAGGATCATTTATTGGGTCAAATTAACTATTTCCTGTAACACTGCAAGATTTTTTCAAGTTTCACTTTTGAATTAATATTAAACATGATAAAATCTCTAGTTTTAAAAATAAACTGTAAGGTTAAGTATGAAGTATTCACAAAGTCAAAAAAAAAAAAGTTTTCTTGTGAATAAATGACACAAAGTGAGCACTGCGCTCTCCCTTTATAATAATAGAAGCTGTCAGTCAGTTTAACTCAAGCTCACTGATTACAGTGCACTTGTGAAAACTCCCATTTTGTTCAATGAATCTAACTAAAGTGCACAATAAATCTTTCATTTACAGTATAGATGATTATTTTCACATGAAAGTGTGAAAACGTCTCGGTTACTAACGTAACCTCGGTTCTCTCTAGAGAGGGAACGAGTACTGCGTAATATCTTACGCTATGGGGAAATCTCTTTTCCGCAGGAGTGGTAATTAGTTATTTTTTCCCCGATCTTGAGAAATGTCTTTCTTCAGTGGCTTTGGCCTGAAAAACGAGTAATTGTGCTGAACTCTCGCGACAGAAACAGTTTTGGCTTAAGAAACACATTACAGCAGTTAGACAAAAAAAAAGTAACTTTTGGGAAGTAGCATTTAACGAGTGAGAAAGTTTAAAGATTCATGATGATATCCACTTTTTCTTTCTTTCTTTTTTGCGGTTTTCTTCCGTCTCCCTTTCTGATGGAGATCTTAAGAGCAGGAACCCTTAATGTGAATGGGATGAGGGACATGAAAAACTTGCCCTTCTTTCTGAGATTATTAATTTTAAAGTTTTTTTTGTTTGTTTTTACAAGAGAGACAGTAATTTGGATAATGAAGATTATGGTGGAAGGGAGAACGTGCTCTTGGGAGTCATGGGAGTAATTTAAGTGCTGGGTTTAATTTAAATAATTATAATTTATTGTCATTGCAATGATACAACGAGATTACATTACAGCATCAATCGATAGTGCAATTTCATGAAGTGCAAGAGATCAACAATAGCATATTTTGTTAACAGGGCGCAGCTACAAATAACAAACAAGGAAAAAGGAATATGAGGCGAAGAATCTCTAGTAACCAGGAAAAATGAGTATAATTGTGTGTGCTGCAGCGATGCAAAGTCCAGTTCACAGTTATTGCAATTGTTGGATAAAGTTAAGTGAGTGGACTAAGTGAGAGGAGGAGGGAGAAGGAAACGGTGCTTATTCAGCAGTCTAACTGCCGGGGATAGAGGCTGTTGGCCATTCTGGTGCTTCTGGCTTGAAGAGACCTGTACCTCCTGCCTGATGGTAGCAGGCTAGGGCTGGGCCGATAAACGATATCCTATCGAATCGTGGTAAAATTTATGTCGATAACATGATAAGCTCTGGACATTTTTACTCAATATGGACTAATCTAAGAGCCAATCTCACAGCAGAAATATGCGACAACAGCCAATCATCGTGCAGCTTTTAATGTGCACGTCAAAGTACAAAGTCCATTTCCTATTGCACTTTGCAAAGCAAACTCAACACGAGGACGACAAAAAATGTGTGGAAGCAGTGACGAAAGGGAAACTCACCTTGAGTTATTATCGAAAGATGATGAAATTGTCGACAGAAAAGGTAGCATGAATTCAGTTATATGGGAGTGGTTCGGTTATTTGAAATGCGACGAGGCGCAGATTAAAACGATCTGTAAAATATGTCGTCAGTCGGTGAAAACCAAGACTGGCAACACGAACAACCAATTCCATCACCTAAAAAAGTACCATCCCAGCGACCACACTGAAAGCATGAAAATGCGGGCCGATGCTACTCTGTCAACAAGTACTAGCAGCGGGGCTGTACCAAAGCAAAAATCGATCTTGTCGTCCTTCGTGGCCATTACCCCTTATGAAAAGTGTTCCAAAAGGAGCAAGTATATTACACGAGCCTTTCTTACATTCTAGCTAAAGATATGTTGCCCCTAAACACAGAGGAGCAAGACGGGTTCAGGAAATTAAAGTGCTTGACTCCAGGTACGTGCTCCCTGGCAGAAAATACTTTTCCAGAACTGTACTGCCTCAGTTTTATGAAGAATGCCGCGGAAAGCTGGAAAATAACCTAAGGAAGGTGAGATACTTTGCCACTACCACCGACATATGGTCCAGCCGCACATCTGAGCCATATATGAGCCTCACCATTCATTACATCGACGAGGAGTGGGCTCTTCAATCAAGATGCTCGCAGACAGCATTTTATCCAGACGACCATACTGCCGAAATACTCACCGCGGGTCTGGAGGATGCACTCGCATCTTGGGGCCTTAGCGAGGACCGCCAGGTGTGCATCACAACGGACAACAGTGCCAACATTGTCAAGGCTGTCTCACTTAAACACTGGACTCGCCTGCAGTGTTTCGGTCATCGGCTGCATCTAGCCATTGGTAAGTTAATAAACATAAAAAAACTCAAGTTTCCAGTGCTAAAAATAGCATATAAAAATGTATAACATATCCTAATTGATTTTACAGCATTTAAGGCTGTCCCGTTTGACTATGCATAATTTAGAAAATGCTTGCGTATTCACACTTACCTTACAAACACCAACTTGTGCGTGGATGTGCACTGTAAAGGCAGTGATAAAGAAAAAAAAAATATCGTCTAGCCCTGCTTGACGCTATTAATAAACAAATAATGTTCATGTATATTAAGCTTGTTAAATGCCGTTAATGTTTTAAAATGTGTGTAATGCATCTATTATATTCCACAATAATAACTTGTGGAATATAATATAATACTTGTTATAATATCTCATAATTCATACAGTGTCTCTATGGTGAGTTGCCAACCCAACATCTTGATGTAGGTCTGGCTTGCCAGGCTATTTCAGAGTGGCTCTGGAGATGAATTTCATCATGTCATCATACCTTGAGGCAGCAGAGACTGAAAACAGCGTGAGCGTCACTCGTGCTTCAGTGTGTGTGTGGTAAATGAAACCCCGCGTCTGCGCCATTCATTCACACAGAGACCAGCAGAACATGCAGGGTTAATATTTAAATAGTCTTTTTGCTGTTTAATATACACAGACACTATATATATTGTTATATATCGGCTATGTGCTCGTAAAAAAAGTTAGACTGGAGCCCCACGCTTAGATAAACACGGAAGTGACTGTGTTTATTTAAAAAATTTCAGTACTGACTTGGTACTGAAGCACCGGTACTTTTGACAACACTAAGAGGAGGAGATGCAAAGTGTGCTTAAATATGTTCGGCAAGGGTGGCCTAAACATGTAAAAGCGGTGCCTGGCGATTTGTGAATCTACTTTAGGCAACAGGGTTTTTTGAGTGAGTCGACAGGGCTTCTCTTAAACACGGTCAAGAATCGCGATCCCAACAAAGATGAGAGTGAAGTACTCGCTCGCATTCACAAAGGTCACCAAGGACTTAGCAAGTGTCGCGAGCAGGCTCGCCTGTTAGTATGGTGGCCGGGCATTAGCATTGATCTAAACGCAAAGTGAGTCAATGTCAGTTGTGTCAGATTAACGGGGCAATACACCATCAATCTGACACGTCTACTGAGCTAAAATCCCGCTTCTAACACCATGTCATAAGCCACACAAGACTTGCATGTGTTTCGACTGTTTACTGAACACTTCCTTGGACGTACATGCACATACATAATGACCAATGAGAAAGCTTATTACTAACTCAAATACTATACATCACTGTGTGCTTAGTCCACTTCTCTACACACTTTACACACATGACTGTTCCGCCTCCTTCCCCACTAATCACATCATTAAATTTGCTGACGACACAACCATGCTCGGCCTCATTACAAACAACGATGAGACGGCACACAAGGAGAGATTGAACTACTGGCAGAGTGGTGTAAAAAGCATAATCTGGTACTTAACATCAAAAAGACAAAAGAAATCATAGTTGACTTTCGTAAATCAAACCACTTTGGTCACTCACCCTTTAACATTAATGAGGAGGCAGTAGAGAGGGTGAACAACTTTAAATTCATGGGTCTCAGTGTGTCGGAGGATCTGTCCTGGGGCAGTATCATCAGCTGTGGTGAAGGCCCAGCAGCGGCTCTTTTACCTGAGGAAGCTGAAAAGAGCGAAACTCCCTCAGAGGCTCATGATACATTTTTACAACTGTGGTCTTTTTCCTGAGGAAGCTGAAAAGAGCGGGACTCCACCAGAGGCTCACGATACATTTTTACAACTGTGCAATTCAAAGTGTGCTGACTTATGTTCCTGGGTATCACGGTGTCGGAGGATCTGTTCTGGGGCAGCACTTCAGCTGTGGGGAAGGTCCAGCAGCGGCTCTTTTACCTGAGGAAGCTGAAAAGAGCGAAACTCCCTCAGAGGCTCATGATACATTTTTACAACTGTGTAATTCAAAGTGTGTTGACTTATGGCTGTTTATGGTTTTATAGCTGCACTATAGCTGAACAGCAGTTGATTCAGAGGCTGGTGAAAACTAGGACACACAACATCATGAGAGATCGGTTCCATCCAGCACACGGCTTGTTCCGCCTAGGGCTGGGCGATATGGCAAAAATGTAATCTCGATAATTTTATACATATTGATCAATAACGATAAACATTTCGATATATAAATTGTTAATGCTGCCAGCTTTACCAGAGTATCCCAACAATGACAGAAGCTACAACAACAAGAGGGTTCGATCATTACATTCTGAAGTATAGGTTATTAACAAAAACAGATTACACATTTGGCATTTAAATATTAAGACAACTTTTATAATATATACAAGTTCAGTACCAACTAATATTTTTTGTATAAATAAAAAAAACTAAAGTTGTGACAAAAGAAGGTAAATGAGATTAATGTGCAAAATGTAAACCTAAAACTTTGTAAACAACATTTGTAACACACTTACAGTTTGTTTGTTTTTAGAGGTAGCTTAAATGTGCAAAATACACTATACAACTAGAAGTGCAAGCAATTTGTAAAACCTTTCCTGTTTTTTTTTTTTTTTTGCCAGGAAGACTAGTCTGTCAGTGTCAACAGTGTCTGTCTTTAAGAGGTAGATTAAATGTGCAAAATGTAAACATAAAACTATACAACTTCAAGCAAGTGCACATCATTTGTACTTAAACTTCTACAGGTTTTTTGCCAGAAAGACTAGTCTGTCTGGCTTTAAAGCCTGTGTCTGGCTTTAAAGCTGCCCTGTTGCCTGACACAACATTGCCACCTGTGCTAAAAGCGCGCTCTGAGGGTGAGCTGGTGGCAGGAATACACAGGTAACGTTTTGCCAGGAGGCTCACTCTGGGGTATGTTGCTGAATTGATCTTCCACCATGCCAGGGGGTTGGTCTCGCTGTCTGCATCAGGAGCTTGCAGGTAGCTGTTTAGTTCAGCCTCAGCCTGCTGTTCTGTGAGATCAGATGTTGCAACAGAGTCAGTGTAGGACTTTTGAAAAAGCTTCCCAGTGTCTTCTTCTGCAATTTGGCTGGTGAAGCAGCAGCACCATTCACCTTTGCCACCTCCGAGTTCAGTGGAAGGGAATGCAGGAGTAGCTTGCAATGTCCTCTGACATTGATCCAGCATCTGAGCCACGGCTCTGGATTTCACAGCCTCGACCTTGTCATCTTTGATGTAGTGTGTCTTGAAACGAGGATCAACAAGGGATGCTATGTTCAGAAGGTCATCAGTGGCAGCGTTGTCATATTTCTCATTCAGATAGTTGATGACAGAAGCCTTGATGGTCTTGGTGAGCTCTGAGTCATCAGCTACAGGTTTCAAGACCTCCTCATTGAAAAGATGCAGTACAGGTTTCAGGTACGACACACTCACATATTCTTCACCAGAAAGGGCACCAGTGAAGACAGCATGTGGGTTTGGGACCTTAGAGACTCCAGAACATCAATGTCTGCCATGGCGGAGCCAAATGCCTTGTTTTTTTTATCAGCTGATAAAACTTTTGCAATGGCCTTCTCCTGCTCTAGCACACGTGCTATCATTGGATGGCGAGACCCCCACCTGGTGGGTGATTCTGTGATCAACTTGTGCTTTGGCAGCTTGAGCTCCTCTTGAGTGGCCGCTAGTTCTCGTTTCTTTTTCCATGAGAAGGAAAAAGCGCTGACCACTTTTTTTGCACACACCCATGGCTCTTTGGATTCTCTGGTCTCTCATACTCCCCTCTGATGATGAAGAAAACAGTACATGTTTAGAAACTTTACAAGGCAAAGATAATGTTTGTGATGATAAAAAATATTTTGTGATGATAAATTACAATGTTTTGAAATTCTCAATCAACATAATGAGAAACTACATTTAGACCACACACACTAGGGCTGTCTTTTTCTCCTACAATTCTGAGTTAAATAAAGGCTAGTTCACACTGCCCCAACAAACTGCCATAATGAGTTGAGCATGCCATGACAACTTCAATGCCAGCAGAAACGTAATTGAATCAAAACTGTATGAATTATGAGTATTATAACAAGTATTATATTATATTCCACAAGTTATTATTGTGGAATATAATAGATGCATTACACACATTTTAAAACATTAACGTCATTTAACAAGCTTAATATACATGAACATTATTTGTTTATTAATCGTGTCAAGCAGGGCTAGACTTTTAAAAAAAAAATTTATCACTGCCTTTACAATGCACATCCACGCACAAGTTGGTGTTTGTAAGGTAAGTGTGAATACGCAAGCATTTTCTAAATTATGCATAGTGAAACGGGACAGCCTTAAATGCTGTAAAATCAATTAGGATATGTTATACATTTTTATATGCTATTTTTAGCACTGGAAAGTTTTTTTTTATGTTTATTGACTCACTAATGGCTAGATGCAGCCGGTGACCGAAACACTGCAGGCGAGTCCAGTGTTTAAGTGAGACAGCCTTGACAATGTTGGTACTGTTGTCCGTTGTGAGCACACCTGGCGGTCCTCGCTAAGGCCCCAAGATGCGAGTGCATCCTCCAGACCCGCGGTGAGTATTTCGGCAGTATGGTCGTCCGGGATAAAATGCAGTCTGCGAGCATCTTGATTGAAGAGCCCACTCCTCGTCGATGTAATGAATGGTGAGGCTCATATATGGCTCAGATGTGCGGCTGGACCATATGTCGGTGGTAGTGGCAAAGTATCTCACGTTCCTTAGGTTATTTTCCAGCTTTCCGCGGCATTCTTCATAAAGCTGAGGCAGTGCAGTTTTGGAAAAGTATTTTCTGCCAGGGAGCACGTACCTGGAGTCAAGCACTTTATTTTCCTGAACCCGTCTTGCTCCACTTTGTTCAGGGGCAACATATCTTTAGCTAGAAAGTAAGAAACGGCTCGCGTAATATACTTGCTCCTTTTGGAACACTTTTCATAAGGGGTAATGGCCACGAAGGACGACAAGATTGATTTCTGCTTTGGTACAGCCCCACTGCTAGTACTTGTTGACAGAGTAGCATCGGCCCGCATTTTCATGCTTTCAGTGTGGTCGCTGGGATGGTACTTTTTAGGTGATGGAATAGGTGCTGAATAAGCACCGTTTCCTTCTCCCTCCTCCTCTCACTTAGTCCACTCACTTAACGTTATCCAACAATTGCAATAACTGTGAACTGGACTTTGCATCGCTGCAGCACACACAATTATACTCATTGTTCCTGGTTACTAGTGATTCTTCGCCTCATATTCCTTTTTCCTTGTTTGTTATTTGTAGCTGCGCCCTGTTTATAAAATATGCTATTGTTGATCTCTTGCACTTCATGAAATTGCACTGTCGATTTATGCTCTAATGAAATCTCGTTGTATCATTGCAATGACCATAAATTATTATTATTAAATTAAATCCCAGCTCTTAAATTACTCCCATGACTAAGAGCACGTTCTCCCTTCCACCATAATCCTAATCAACTTCATTATCCAAATTACTGTCTCTCTTGTAAAAAAAAAAAAAAAAATTAATTGATTATTAATCAAATTAATCATCTCAGAAAGAAGGGCACATTTTTTCATGTCCCTCATCCCATTCACATTAAGGGGGATCCTGCTCTTAAGATCTTCATCAGAAAGAGAGAGGGAAGAAAACAGCAAAAAATAAATAAAGAAAAAGTAGATATCATCATGAATCTTTAAACTTTCCCACGAGTTAAATGCTACTTCCCATACATTTGTATTTTTTGTCTAACTGCTGTAATGTGTTTCTTAAGCCGAAACTGTTTCTGTCACGAGAGTTCAGCACAATTACTCATTTTTCAGGCCAAAGCCACTGAAGAAAGACATTTCTCAAGATCGGGGAAAAAATAACTAATTACCACTCCTTTTTTTCCCTTTTGTTTCATCAAGACAACTATTAATTTGTTCAACAGTGTACAGATCGTTTTCTCTAACTCTTTCCAACTCATCCGACCATTGTTCATTATCACATCAATCAGGTTTTTCAACTGCATAGCTGCATCCAGGCTGATCATCACTCACGCTTTTAGAAACAATTACACTCACCTCATCTTGTTCCTTCACTTCCTCCATTACTCTTCAGTCTGCTCGCGTATACCATATACAGAATTATCTTCGTGATTAACTCGAAAAGATGCTTCTAAAGATCGTTCTTGGGAACTTAGGAACATGTAGACTTGGCGTTGAAAAGACAAAACATTCAGCGCCGTATTTTTGCACCCTAATGGAATCATTCTCATGGGGTTCTTTTTTTTTCTTTTATGAAGGCATCATTGGAAACAAATAGCGGAACATTACAAATAGTGATTTTTGTAGCTGGGGCAGATAACAGGGAAACCGGAACAAAAGACACTTTCACCCACAATCCATCCACAGTCAATTGATTCACTAATGGGAGACTAAAGGAGAGAGCGCTCTCCAACACCACCGCACACGATGCACCTCGCACCCTCAGAGAGAGAGAGAGTGCTGTAACACCCACTGGCACTGCATGATGAGGTACACCTGAATAACATTTTTCTGTTCTTTTTATGTAACACATTGTTTTATTATTGTTTCATAGTTAGTATGAATGCATGCTGTGCCGTCATGATGGTTTAAGCCAGTCAGAGATGCTCCATCCAACATACTAGCATACGACTACCATGAACTCATTTAAATACTTGTTTACAAGTTACAAAGCTCTTTTCGAAGTCAAAATCATACCAGAAAAGAAAAGTTTCTACATTGTGTCTATTTGACAAGATTATTCAAGCTACATTATAGACAAGCTACATTTTTGCATTTTAACTAACGTCATCGTTAAACCTTACTATGCGTTAGCGGAATATCCACAAGGTTTTGGCAACTTGGCGGGCAAATCCATAAAAAAATAACTTCTTTTACTAACTAACTTTAGCTCTAAAAGCACAGAGAATTTCCATTTCAAGCTTTCACCTGAAATGAAAAGTTTACACATACCTCAATATGATTCCACAGGTTAGACGATGAGTTTTTGGAGGCTGTGATATGGTTGGTTTTAGGCAAACAAAACTAATTTAAAACTAAACAAATTTGAAGTTAAAGTTAGTAGTTCAAACCATAATCTGTAAAAGGTTCAAATGAAACATATTTTCTAAGTATTCCAAGTACTTCCATTTTACCATCAACTGATCAGAAATCATCCACTGACTTTTAAAGCTGCTACATAACGACTTTCGAGGATCTTGATATAAATGTAATGGAGTGAAATGTATGATATTTGTCTTTCAAATGGAGTGAAATTTAAAGTCATTAGTTTCCTGGAGAAAAATAATACTCAAGTATAGACACTCAAATAAGTAAATGTAATTTGTTTCTGTCCACCTCTGCAGCCCTGTTACAAATTAGGAGATTAAGAATCGAAATTATGACAATGTCATAATTACAATAATGGAATTAAAAAACAACAACAACCGACGCTTTTATCCAACTTTTCTCAAAAATCTTAAATATGTTTCTTACATTTTTTTTTTTATTTATTCATTTATTTTGGTAATCAAAATAAACAAACAATAAGATTTGTTGTGCACATTTTATCAAATGTTTTCTCATGTCTCATCATCATCATCATCATAACCAACCCCTTTCTTATAGTTGCTAAATAGGCCTACATTAAAAGGTTATTTTGAATAGTATCTGAGGGATCCATTGGGTTTATATGGTGGAAATATAACAATTGCAGCCTCTTGAGGGCAGCAGAGGAAACATATTACACACTGCAGTCCTGTGTTGTGTCCCATGATGTGAAGAGCTGTGTTAGGTTTGAGTTTCACATCAGGCAGCACTTGCTAGAAAATAAAACTCATCTGATAATGGCATCAGGTCAAACCTGTGCAAACTATTGAAGAAATCAAACTGAATGCCTGTGTTTCAGAAACAGTGTGATGATTATAGGCATCACAAGCATTTTGACCACATACTAACAATATAAACAAAACAAAATGCTTTGAGACACACAAAACAAAATGCTAATTGTTACATTGTTACAAAATGCTAATTGTTATTTTTCGTTCGTGGTTTACAAATCGGTTTATGGATTTGATATTTCATTTGCACACGTGGGCGGCGCTGAAACGCCGCTCTCATCTGATTGGTCAAAACGCCCGCCTTCAGTAAGCTAAGAGCTTTTCTTTCTGTCAGGCAGAATGAGAGTCACTACGAGTGCGGCACTGACAAATGCACTTTAATAAAATAATTCATTTGTATAAATAAATAATGCAATTTAATT
Source organism: Leuciscus waleckii (assembly GCA_900092035.1). NCBI lineage: Eukaryota > Metazoa > Chordata > Actinopteri > Cypriniformes > Leuciscidae > Leuciscus > Leuciscus waleckii. Next base: position 28,258 of record FLSR01001259.1, read on the forward strand.
AATTTGAAGCAGAAATATGTTGCTGGTCACCTCATTCGTGCTTCTGCAACTTGCAAGCGACTCCATTAATGTGAGCCACAGTATATGACAGATTATTTTAGCATGATGTATTTCCCGTTGATAAATACAGTGTAAATAGTTCAAATATCTCTTTGGATAAAAGGGAAGTGGAAATAAAAATCAATAATAGGCTGAACTGTACCATGATAATGTGTTCGTAACATTTCTCGTCTTTTATTTACATCAAAAGGCAGGTAGGCGTGTGTGACATATGTAGGCTTTAAATAATTTCGAAAATTGAATAGAAATAAAGTTTATATTTATGAATTAAGCATGTGTAGCCTACTCAGTTCACATGAAAAGAAAGAGACAGAAAAGAGAGAAGCTAGAATCAGTGAACGTACATTAATACTGACAAAATTCCTAGTCTAGGGGTCAGGAGGGGAGGTAAAGGGAAAAGAAAATATGACAATAAAAAAAAGTAACATAGATACGTAAAAATACGTGGAGAACACACTTCAGTCTGAAAACATAGCACAACTTTAAGTAAAAGTATTTATTTCCTTCATATCATAATGCTAAATAAACGGTCACGCAGCCGGAGAGCTCTTGCAGCAGTGAACTGCAAAGCCAGATGGTTTAAAAATATAAATTTAAAGAGATTAGAGATTAAAGAGAAACTGTTAAACCCCACTCACTGACTGCACTGCCATTCTTTTTCCATTTGAGGTTAAAAAATGCAGAGATGTCTAAAGCAAATGTGAACTCTGCTCAAGGGAAAACCACCTGTCAAGAACAACATGACACCATATGAGTCATTTATTGTCAAGTGGTTTAAGTGCTGAGCTTAGCTTTACACTTTATTTGAGCTAAACCACACTGCTTACACTTCTGCTAGAAGAGCAAAAGATTTAATGCAAATATTTAATGTCTATTATCTTTTAGGAGATGCAATAAACTTCATCTTGAACAACTGCACTTCAGCTACAAGCTGTACAAGCTGAAATGCTTAATGACATGTAAAAACTCTAAAGAAGTTGCAAAACCCTTGTGTTGCTGTCCTTCACACAACAAACCCACACCACTAACAGGAAGTCAGACTGAACTCTGACTACATTTCGGCCATTTTGAATGCTAAGAGTCCAGTAAAAATGCTACAGGTGACATATATTTAAACATTTAGCTAAACTTCTTTCAAAGTTTAAAGGGTTAGTTCACCCAAAAATAAAATTCTATCATCATTTACTCAAACTCATGTCATTCCAAACCAGTAAGACTTTTGTTCATCTTCGAAACAAAATCTTTTTTATGAAATCTGAGTGATTTCTGCCCCTCCCTTGACAGCTTCGCAACTACCACTTTGACTCTTCAACAAGTTCAAAAGAGATCGTAAAATTAATTATCTAATTATCTAAAATTAATTAATTGAGTGGCCTTTTCGGTCGTATTGCAGACTGAACTCTGACTACATTTCGGCCATTTTGAATGCTAAGAGTCAAGTAAAAATGCTACAGGTGACATATATTTAAACATTTAGCTAAACTTCTTTCAAAGTTTAAAGGGTTAGTTCACCCAAAAATAAAATTCTATCATCATTAACTCACACTAATGTCGTTCCAAACCAGTAAGACTTTTGTTCATCTTTGAAACAAAATCGTTTTGATGAAATCTGAGTGATTTCTGTCCCTCCCTTGACAGCTACGCAACTACCACTTTGACTCTTCAACAAATTCAAAAGAGATCGTAAAATTAATTCATATGAATTGAGCATAATTGAGTGGCCTTTTCGGGTATTGCGGAGGTCTGTGTACGCCACTGCTTTAGTGTACCTGGACAATATCCTGTAAAAAAGGCACTATCCTTTTGAAGAAATTCTAACTCTCAGAGTAAAGTCTCTGATCTTCTGCATTTTCTTACCAATTGGCATCTCTGGGTTTAATCCTTCTCTTTTGTCCAGTTTTAACCACTTCTGTCCTGATTTCTTCGAGGGGAAGGTTAATGGCTAATTTGTAAGTCGCTTTGGATAAGGGCGTCTGCTAAATGACTAAATGTAAATGGGTGGGTAAATATATGGGCTTTTTCAGACCTTGTGATCTAATGGACAAAATAAGCTTGCACAATTTACAAATGACGGAAAAACATGGAGAGCATCAGCTTTAGTTTCTGCTCTGACAGCCGCAAGACCACGTCGAACAGTGTGAGTGTGTGTGAGAAATCAGGAATGGTGAGAGAACATTGCGCTTGGTATGTTTTTCATCTTCCAACCAAACTTGTGTCTTCAGCCGACAAAGTTTCAATCCCGTCTGGCAAGCACGCTTCCCATAATGTTAACGCATTAGGTCAGTAGGCGAAGAGTAGACGGTCTTTTTGCGGCTGTTTGAACGCATTCGACCACATGAGTGTTTACACTACAAAAGCAATCTGGACGAATACGTTTTCAACTACCTCTGGAAGTGGTCGAAAGTGGACAAGCTCAAAACATTTTAGACCCCGTTAACACCTGTATTTAGCGTCGTCCACTTGTGATCCAAGCAACCAAAATGCATTTTAATACCAGGTGTAAACAGGGCGTAAAAACATTCACAGAGGGAAATGGCATTATGGATCCTTTAACTGTGTTTATCTCATTTAATAACTAATTTTTCCTCATCCTCACAGAGTCACACTCTCAGAAAAAAAGGTACACGGTGGTACAAATAATGTTCCTCAAAGAACAGTTTTGTACCTTTTCAATAATAGTACCTTTAATGGTACAGGAAAGACCACTGAAGATACTGTTTTGTACCTGTTAAGGTACAATTGAAATTAAGGT
>FLSR01001260.1:0-18335 GCA_900092035.1 Leuciscus waleckii
TATTTAGAATTTTTGTTTATTATTTATACATTTTTAAATTATTATTAAAGCTAAAACTCTTGCCTATTAAATACATTTGATTATTTACTCTTGATTTTTAAATTGACATAAAAGCAGAAGAAAAAATGATTCACATCGTACGTCAGAGTACAAACTGAAGACTCAAAAGCTCTTTTCGGACAGGACTAGTTTTCAAAACGATGTTTGAGTCGCACTTCTCATCACTCGAGGTCTGTGATATCATGAACCGATTCGGACGGGACGAACACGAGTGTTTTCTGGAAGTGGGCATGTGCTCTGCTCTGATATCATTTTGATTTACTATAAAAGTCCTACTCAAGTAAACGTCCCATGAGTTTATAGAAGTGGTTGTTTATAATAAACTTGCATCTAGACAAGTATTGTACCTGACACTGATATTAAAATGAGGAGTCTTTGCAGTTTCCATAAATAAAAAGTTTTCATCGGATATCATCCATATTGAAATGAAATGAAAGCATGCAAAATATTGGTGTGCAATATCGCAAAATCACAGACATTCGCGTTAGGAAGGGATTCGATTTCTCGTCGAGTTTGCCCGAAAACGGTGGGTAATTTGCCCTGGAATTTTTTCCTGAGGTTGTGTGAGAAAAACACACACATTGCAGATTCCGAAGGGATTCAAATCACAAAGTACGCATGAGAAACACCAATATCTCTAACAGCTGCAATTCCTGTCTCGTGTCTAAGGACTCTTATTTTGAAAAAAATATTCAACTGGACTAAAGTCCACAGTGTGTTTTCCCTGAGATCCCTGTTGTAGACTTTAATGTGAAGGTGAATGGGAAATAAAAAGCCTGTCGATAGCAAAGTAAAGAGAAAGACCTAGCACATACGAGACAGCGATAAGAGATGACGGCTGATAAATCACAAAGGGTTGTGCCTGCCAAGAGCAACAGATGAGGACGAGATATGAGGGAATGAGAAAGAGGGTGAAATGAAAGGTAGAGATGAAACGAGCTGTGTTCGGCAGGCTTCAGTTCCTCTGAGCGACGGCCTGAATGTGTAATCTAGTGTGTTTCAGCTCCACTGACTGTGTTGAACACACTGAGAACACGTCAAGCATTACTAGTGCTGTACTCTGCAAGACGACACACACACACACACACACACACACACACTGTGACCGATAATCCACACTACTGGTCAAAAGTTGGAAATCATTTTTAGTGGAAATTGTGATGCAATTGATTTATTTTTGATAGATAGAAAGTTCAAAAGAACATCAGCGTTGGTTAACCTGCAGCCACGAATGACCCAAATCAGCACAAACAATTCTAGAGATTAACTACGGCTAATTATGAAGGACGCCAGTCGATTCAGTGATTAATCATGACGCACTGCTGGAGTGTGTGTTGTGTGCTAGTTAACATGAAATTACAAGCATTATTATACATTATGATTTTATGAGCTCATGCTTATTGAGGGAGAGCATGGAATATTTATACTATAAAATTCATTTGTCACATAAAATTAACTAGAAAAAGCAGTGTTTACCAGTTAGGACAAACAAAACAAATATTAAAAAAGTAGTCAATGTACTGTAGTCAATAATTTTACTCATCTCTGATCACCAAAATTACATATTTAAAAGTTTTTTCCTCGAAAAACAATTTCTTCATGCCTTAAATATCTTGAATGTAACTCGACACCCTTGCCTCATTTAGTATGCGTGGTTCTATGAATATCCAAATGAGCCCCGCCTCCACTCACTCACTCAGCTCAGAGATCCACTGGTTGACGATCACACGTTGATCTGATCGGTTACAAGGTAGTTTGTGACGTCAGAAACACCAGCGATTTCAAAGCGTGTGTTTGAGACCGTCTTTGGTTCACTGCAGTTTTAAGGAGAAAATACTCAGCAATGCTGTCGACTTATGAACTTACACATGGTTTGTCTTAAAGCATATTAAAAACACCACATAGACACATAAACAACATTAAAAGCTGGATTTTCACCACAGGGGGACTTTAATTGCAGCCCAAGGGCATTCAGTGCTACCAAGTCAGAATGTTATGTGTCTATGTGGTGTTTTTAATACGCTTTAAGACAAACCATGTGTAAATTCATAAGTCGACACCATTGCTGAGTATTTCCTCCTTAAAACTGCAGTGAACCAAAGACAGTCTCAAAAACACGCGTTGAAATCGCTGGTGTTTCTGACGTCACAAACTACCTTGTAACCAATCAGATAAACGTGTGATCGTCAACCAGTGGATCTCTGAGCCGAGTGAGTGAGTGTTAAAAGTGCAATAATATTTTATAATTTTACTGTATTATGTATTGGTTGAATAAATATAGTCTTGGTGAGCAGAAGAGACTCCTTTAAAAAACTTACTGACCCCAAACTTTTGAACGGCAGTGTAAAGATAATAATATTGTCAGATAATAATATTGCTGATTCAGAATTCCAGTCATTTCTCATCAACAGTTAATTATCATTGTACAGTACTCATGTAACCGTGTACAGCTGTAGTGTGTTTGTTCTGTAAAGATCAGAACATTGTAAAACATCTTCAATGACTGCGTCTCTTTTTAATGCATCCGACTCTTTTGATCTTGAGATTTGCTAATAACTGTGACTCATGACTTGTTTGCGAGATGCATGATAAACGGAGCAATATAAACAGACGTGGTGTCGTAATGTGAACCTTCCGTTATAAACAATGATTTACCGCAATCCAACATCCAAACAGCCTCATAGCAGATTTAAGGACTAGAACGCAGGAAGTCACTGGTATACTGTTTATCGGTTCATGTGCGTGTCCTGAAATAGTCCTCTGAACACGACCAGTTCAGCTTCGGACCCGTTTCATCCGATCCGCGTTCATCCAAGCGCTGGGAATCATGGGAAATAAGATAGGAGAGGTCATGTGGTTTCTCTGTTCTCAACTGGACAGATGTCCTAGCCAGATATACTGGAGGTTTGAGATTTGTGTGTGACACAAGTTTTCCAAAATGTGACTTTATTAATACTTTTCAAAGGATTTGCTTTAATTCAAGTGTCGCCTGATCGGTGTGGCGAGGCGTTTCTGTGTCGGTTACAGATATTTCTTGTGTTGTTGACTTTTACGATTAAATGTACGTTTATGTTGTGCGAGGACGTTTATGGACCTCGGAGCAGATAACACAGAGTTCAACGTTAAAACCCTCGTCTGTAAACACACACACACACACACATATAAAGAATTATCGGTTATCGGTATCGGCCAAAATCTTCATATCGGTTATCGGCCTTCAAATATAAAGAATTATCGGTTATCGGTATCGGCCAAAATCTTCATATCGGTTATCGGCCTTCAAATATAAAGAATTATCGGTTATCGGTATCGGCCAAAATCTTCATATCGGTTATCGGCCTTCAAATATAAAGAATTATCGGTTATCGGTATCGGCCAAAATCTTCATATCGGTTATCGGCCTTCAAATATAAAGAATTATCGGTTATCGGTATCGGCCAAAATCTTCATATCGGTTATCGGCCTTCAAATATAAAGAATTATCGGTTATCGGTATCGGCCAAAATCTTCATATCGGTTATCGGCCTTCAAATATAAAGAATTATCGGTTATCGGTATCGGCCAAAATCTTCATATCGGTTATCGGCCTTCAAATATAAAGAATTATCGGTTATCGGTATCGGCCAAAATCTTCATATCGGTTATCGGCCTTCAAATATAAAGAATTATCGGTTATCGGTATCGGCCAATATATCGGTTATCGGCCTTCAAATATAAAGAATTATCGGTTATCGGTATCGGCCAAAATGTTCATATCGGTGCATCCCTAGTTGTCGTGTAAACATACCCTAAGAGTGATATTTACTGCTATATAATCAAGGATTTTAAGTGTGTTATCCGTATATAAAAATATTTTGTGTTTTCACATTTATATGAGGTATGTTGGTCACAGTTTATGTTATGGCATATTTGCATGTTATGCAAACTATTAATATCAAAGCAATATTTTGGAATGTTATCATTTGTATTTTTTGCTCTTTCTATAATTGCCTTGTTTTATAGTTGTTTTGCTATTTAATTCAGCTTTTGTTATGATATATAACTGCATGTTTCTGTTGTGACACGAACTACACACCTGCAAAAAGACTGGCAACACTGGCCGTAGACTGTGGATTGATTTGATATGATTTTTCACACTCCTGTCACAGCGCAGGACAGATCATAGTCATAGGGACCTGATTTCAGTCAGAACTCGATTATGACCCAATATGGATGTTTTGTCAAGCAGGAAAGTGTGACAACATGCCCCGCGGTGGCATTAGTACTGTGCAGTAATGGTGGAAATTCTCTTTTATAGTAAAGCCGTTTTGTGTCTATATAGAAAGAGACTTATTGCATTCAGTGAAGTTATAATAGTGCTTATTTACATATAAATGTCTTACAGTAGCAAAACAGCTTGTTTATTTCTAAAGGTCATGGAAAAATGTAACTAAATAAATATAAAATGCGATTGTTTTATTCAAGAACCCTTAGCTAACATCATACCTCACAAGTGTCTCCTTTAAAGAGCGTAAATGAAAGAGCGCTGTATTTAAAGTTCAGGGCAGATGAGTTTCAGAAAGCTTGTGATGTGTCGATTGCTCTGGGCTCTCGCTGACAGGTGATGATGAATCTCTCAAACCCTCATCAGCCCGAGGCAGATCCGCTGTGATCAAGCTTCATCTTTCTGAAGACCAGAGTCTGAGGTGTCCCTAACAGAAGTACTGAAGAGTGCAGATGCTGGAAAACACTTTCAAAGATTATTGACACTTTTTATCTCACAATAAAAGATGTAAACTCGCAATTCTAACTTTATATCTTGCAATTCTGAGATAAAAAGATCAGAATCAGAATTGCGAGATGTAAACTCGCAATTGTGAGGAGAAAAAGTCCGAATTGTGACATAAAAAGTCGCAATTACCTTTTTAATTTTTTATTCTGTGGCGGAAAACAAGCTTCCATACTTTAGATTTACTGTGCTGGGAACAAAATACTCAACAGAGATCCTTTCAAATGTGTGTCAACATGAAACTGCACATTTGTGTTGGTATATTTTAATGTTGGCCATATTCTTTACGTCTCGTGAGTTTGGCTGTGACTGTTTATTTACAGATGTACACTGTTATTATTAAGTGTTTTAGGGATCCTCCGATCATGATTCGCCGATTCATTTTGTTTTACAAGCAAATTGGCCAATTGCGATACTGGTTGACAAATTTTTTTTCTTTAAGTATATTTATTTGCTCTATTATTATAGGCAACCACTGCATTCGTGATCCAATCAAAAATGCTGCACACATGTAGCATCACCAGTTGTTTATGCATTTAAATTAGATTCTATAATTTCAAGATTTAAAGCAAAAACAGAATGGTCTGACTTGAGCTTTGCGAAATTATGCTACATAAAACATACCTGCACAAAACAAAAACAGCAGACAGACTGGATTAAAATGTAAATTCACTCTCTGACAGTAGGTGGCGTTTATGGAAAAAACAGATTTATGCGTTTTATACCATGGTCTGGGTGAATACTCGATTCTGATTGGCTGCAGGGTGTCCATTAAAAAGTGTTATACCATGGTCTGGGTGAATACTCGATTCTGATTGGCTGCAGGGTGTCCATTAAAAAGTGATATACCATGGTCTGGGTGAATACTCGATTCTGATTGGCTGCAGGGTGTCCATTAAAAAGTGTTATACCATGGTCTGGGTGAATACTCGATTCTGATTGGCTGCAGGGTGTCCATTAAAAAGTGTTATACCATGGTCTGGGTGAATACTCGATTCTGATTGGCTGCAGGGTGTCCATTAAAAAGTGTTATACCATGGTCTGGGTGAATACTCGATTCTGATTGGCTGCAGGGTGTCCATTAAAAAGTGTTATACCATGGTCTGGGTGAATACTCGATTCTGATTGGCTGCAGGGTGTCCATTAAAAAGTGTTATACCATGGTCTGGGTGAATACTCGATTCTGATTGGCTGCAGGGTGTCCATTAAAAAGTGTTATACCATGGTCTGGGTGAATACTCGATTCTGATTGGCTGCAGGGTGTCCATTAAAAAGTGTTATACCATGGTCTGGGTGAATACTCGATTCTGATTGGCTGCAGGGTGTCCATTAAAAAGTGTTATACCATGGTCTGGGTGAATACTCGATTCTGATTGGCTGCAGGGTGTCCATTAAAAAGTGTTATACCATGGTCTGGGTGAATACTCGATTCTGATTGGCTGCAGGGTGTCCATTAAAAAGTGTTATACCATGGTCTGGGTGAATACTCGATTCTGTGTGTGTGTGTGTGTGTGTGTGTGTGTGTGTGTAGTAATATCCGGAGAGCGTTGTGGGTTCCACTGAAATTAGTTTTGTAAAATGACACAAAAGCATGTTTTCCAGCTCACTTCATCTGTGCTCCTTCTGTTTCACCAGGACTTTTGTATTGTATTGTAAGGTTTTTAATTTAAGTTCATTATAATGACTCCAGGCTAATCTCAAATCTGACCTAAAAGCAGAACTTTATGCCTTAAACTATTGCAAAAACATGATGTTTGCTTTAAAAAAAATGCAAGAGAGAGAGAGAGAGAGAGAGCAAGGTCCAGTTTCAATAAACCTCTAAAGAAAAGAAAAACCTTTCAATAATAAGTTTTAATGATAAGTGTATGATCAATGAAGGTCTTAACTTATGGGGTTTGCAAGATTTGTTTAATGTCCTTGAAAGAAGTCTCTTCTGCTCACCAAGGCTACAGTTATTTGACCAAAATTACAGTAAAATCAGTAATATTGTGAAATATTATTACAAGTTAAAATAACTGTTTTATAAATGAATATATTGTAAAACATAATTTATATCCTGTGATCAAAGCTGAATTTTCAGCATCATTACTCCAGTCTTCAGTGTCACATGATCCTTCAGAAATCATTCTAATATATGGTTTCTACTGAAGAAATATTCATGATTATTATCAATGTTTAAAACGGTTGTTCTTATGGAAACCATGATACGTTTATTTCAGGATTCCTTGGTGAATAGAAAGTTCAAAAGAACAGCATTTGTTTTGAAATAGAAAATCTTTTATAACATTATACAGGCCTTTACTGTCACTTTTGATCAATTTCTGAATAAAAACGTATTCATTTCATTAATAAAAGTCTTTTGAGCTGTAGGATCATTTCTTCTTTTTTTATGTAGTTTATGAACTTTTTTCTTTGAACTTTTAATGGATAATTTCCCCCAGTGTTGTGCCCAAAGATGAGAAGCAGACAGTGACTGAACGGTTCGAGGAGGATGTGTGTGTGTGTGTGTGTGTGTGTGTGAGTCCCCGAGGCAGTGCATGCTGGGACGCCAGCTCGTCTCTGTCCCCTGTGGTCATGAATCTGTTTTAAGAGCTTCTGCATCTCATCTTCAGTGTGTGTGTGTGTGTGTCTGGCCCTCAGAAATCAAAGAGCTTTCATCAGCTTTACAAAGCCAACGGGAAATGCTCCTGTTCTGGAATCTGTGATCGTCTACTAACCACAAATGTACGATTGCAACCAGGGAAATGCTATCGTTATAAAAATATAGATTTCAATCTATTTTCATTTCGAAATCGATTTTAAATCCCAAGAATCAATCTTTTAGTCAGCGCTGTTTCCAGTCGATGCGTGAACAAAACATCATTCGTAGCTCCGGCCATCCAATAATCACAATGTGCTTCGATACTTTTGATAAGAAACAAAGTCTCAGCTTTCAAACTCAAACAATAAACACAGTTTTGGCGCTCTTTAATAGATCACTGTAGCGCATGTGACCCGATCATCTCTTCCTCTTTACTATTAGTTATAGCAGCAAATCAACATCAATGAACATACAGATGAAACTTATTGAAATTAATTTCTCATGCAATCGCTCAAAAGACGTCAATAAACTCAGCTAGAGAAATTAGGAGCATTTTAATAAATATATGCACTATTTACATATTATTATATACTGTTCTTCAATATTTAATGCATGTTGAAATAAATCTGTCCTGAAAATACGTTTTTATTGCAGCCACTGTTAAAATGTTTATATTTCAACTGTGAATTTGCATAGAAAGATGATTTAAGTTCATATAAAAACTGCCATATATGCAATTTACATGTTTATATGCAACACAGCTTTTATTTAAGTGTGGATTATTATATGTGCAAGTAAACAGCGATTACATTTGTACCTTGAGTATGTAGCAGCTGATATGGTTCTCTATAGTTGAGAGAAATCGAGCTGTTTTGATTGTGTGTGTGTGTGTGTGTGTGTGTGTGTGTGTGTGTGTGTGTATTTATAGGCCTCATGTTTCATCGGTTACTGTCAGGTCTTGTCGACTTCCTTCAGCTCTGATCCTCCTCTTTCCCATTCCCTTCACATTCTCCAGAGTTTTTCCTCCACCAGACCCAGACGTTGAATCACGCTGTCCAAACACACACACACACACACACAGACCGTGGGCTGAAGGGGTGTGGAGGAAACACAGATAATCGGGTTGAATTAGCGCAAGTGTCAAGACCGCACATGCCGTCATGACTGGATTCAGATCTCACACACACACACACACACACACACTCACACACTCACACACACACAGCAGAAGAAACGAATGAATGAATCTCACCTGAGGGTCTCGAACGAGTCAAAGCCCGACTGACTCAGAGGATGATGGGTAAAGCTGGACTAGTCTCAGCGGATCTGTGGCCTCGGTGTTAAAGGGTTAGTTCACCCAAAAATGAAGATTCTGTCAGTAATTACTCTCCCTCATGTTGTTCAACCCCGTAAGACTCTCGTTCATCTTCGCAACACAAATTAAGATATTTTTGATTAAATCTGAGAGCTGGCTCACTCCTCCATAGGCTTCTAAGACACTATAACTTGCTGGCCCAGAAAATGCATTAAAGACATCGTTAATATAGTCCAAGTGACTCCAGTGGCTCAATCTTAAGTTTATAAAGCGACGAGAAACTTTCTGTGGCAAAAACAAACAAAAATAACGACTTTATTCCACTATTCATTTCCTTCTCTCTGGGCCTCGAGTGAGTTCACGTAGTGTTTTAGCGCAGCGCGTCTGTGTTGCACGTCATTCATCATTCTTACTCTTACTCTAGACTTACAAAAGGTTAGGAGCAGACTTGAAGAACAAAATAGATGACTAAGTTTTAAGACTGGCTAACTAGACTAACTAGAACTAACTAGAACTAACCAGAACTAACCAGAACTCACTCATTCATGCTTCTGATTCACTAATGATTTTTGCTTTTTAGATCTTTTTTTATTGTTCTTTTGTTTGTTTTATCTTTCACTTTTTCGTTCATTCTTTTTATTTCATTATTTCTTTCATTTTAGTATACACTACCGTTCAGAAGTTTGGAGTCAGTGGGATTTTGTAATGTTTTTGAAAGAAGTCTCTACGGCTCACCAGATTTGCATTTATTTGATCAAAAATACAGAAAAAAAATGCTAGATATTATTCAAATATAAAATAGCTGTTTTTTATGTGAATATATAGTAAAGCTGAATTTATTCCTGTGATCAAAGCTGAATTTTCAGCATCATTACTCCAGTCTTCAGTGTCACATGATCCTTCAGAAATCATTCTAATATGATGATTTGATGCTCAAGAAACATTTATGATTATTATCAGTGTTGAAAACAGTTTTTTCATGAGATTCTCTAAATAGAAATTTTAATTCATTTAAAATAGAAATCTCTTGTAACATTATAAATGTCTGAACTGTCACTTTTGAGCAATTGAATGCATTCTTGCTGAATAAAAGGACAGGGTATTCTTTCATATTCTTAAAAAACTTTTGACCTGCAATGCAATGTTTTTTCTCCTCTTTCTTCTCCTTATTCTCAGATGAATATAGTCTTGGCCAAATGCATAATACAGAGAATGTTAATACACGAGACGCATGTCGCGTGACGAGAGTTTATTCTGCTGCGTAAACTGTGGTGTGTTGGGTTATGGACAGTAATGCCGCAGGAGCGCTTCTTATGTTTTCATAACCTTTTGAATAACATGAGTTTCTGGCACCTCTGCTGCTAAACTCTGTCCAGTTGCCAAAATACACACACATGCATATGCATATGCACACACTGTGTTTCTCATCGCCTGTAGTCAATCTGGGAAAAGTCATGTGTAACCAGTCGAGAGCACGCAAAACATGAAGTCATTCAATCAGAGCTGACTCCATTTGCGTGTTCCTGCTCTCATTAGTGCACATAATTAGATCAAATGTGCTCTTGCTCAGTTGGTTTCTCTGTGTTTTATCTTTTTTTGAACAGGTATTAATACTGAGCGAATCAGTCTGGGGTTCCCATTGGTCCTAAAAAAGTCTTAAATTCAGTGGGATTCAATTTGAGGCCATAAAGTGTCTTAAAATGATTTAAACTGTATTCTTAAATTAGTTTTGAGGTCTTCTACAACAGGTTTACATGCATCAAACGTCTAAAACACTTTAATTTTCTCAATCATAATATATAATCATTTCTCAAAGAGTCTGAAACCGGTTCGTTCGGAGATTGTCTCTCGAAACTCCTCCTTCCTGAGAGCTGCTCTGCTCTGATTGGTCAGACGGCTCAGTCTGCTGTGATTGACATGTCAGATATGAAACGTCCATTAGCATATTTGAATCTCAGCTCTTCCTCAGCTCTTGATACACAGGGATACGAACCGTAAAGAAGGCCTCGGTTTTCCCATATGAACAGCTGTATTACTCACTGAATGAAAGGGAATATTAGAAAAAGCATAATAAGGGTTCTTTAAGAGATGAGCGCTGCATGTTTAGTAAAAGTAAAGTAAAAACACGGCGCTGGTAAATCAGTAAATACTGTGAATTTAAGCGATTGCTTATGATCTTCTGCTGATGAATTATATGAATGTAAGAGTGCATATTTTGTCTCCATCCGTTTGAGTGAGGAGCTGGAAGAAGTAAAGCATAGATATTTCAAAGTAAGAGTCCTGGTGTGTGTCTGTCTTTAGTTATGTCCTGAATTATGCACAACAAAATTGGGGTTATAATTGTTTTTTGATTGATTGTTTCTTTAAACAGATTTTATAGTCCACAAAATCCAACATTGATTGCCTTCTGATTTGTATTTATTGATGTATTAGTGCATAAACCAATTTAAATGCATATTCATATATTACATAAAACATGTCTTTGAAGTATTTTAAAAGAATCTGAGATGCATGATTTAATAAAAAAAATTCTGAGATGCACAATTTATTATGAAATTGTATTTTTTGGACATACTGTACGGTATTAATGTTACTTGTGCTTCAATTCGATTTTAAAACCAGATTCCCCGTCAGTCTGTTTGTGTTTCTGTCCGAGTGTGGAAGGCGGTCATTGTAACGGAGTAATAGGTCAAAGGGTCAAATCCCATTAGTGCCCTGTGATCTTAACCTCACTTAACCCTTAGTTAACCTTGTCTAATAAATCTCCTGTGATGGAGTGGAGCATATCTCTGTCAGCAGGTCTAATGCGCTCGCGGTCTGTGGCTGGGACTTACAGAGGTGAAGTTACTGTCCTGCACTGACTTCATTTAATATGTGATGAAGTCAAGTCTTTGGTTTTGATAAGCCACTTTTTAATGTGTTCATTGATGTATCTATAATGAATAACTTGAAGTGAAGTTCCTTAAGGCCGCATTTACACTGCAGGTCTTGCTGGCCAATTCTAATTTGTTTTCTATGTCCGATTTTGATTTTGATTTTTGACGACCAGCTTACATCTTCTATTAAAAGTGTTTAAAAATCTTTAAAAGTCAGCAAAATATTGGTCTCTTAAGTGGGTTGAGGCTTCGTCCTCCGTTGCGCTATTGAAAAGAGTCATGTGATCGCGTTTGGTCGTGATCGTTATTCGCCTCCATCATTTTTTAATAACTTGTGATGTAAATGCGGCCCATAATACTCAACAGTGTTATTTTAGTGTCATTGAGATGCTATTTTTATTAATATTTTGAATCAGTTTTTATCTTAACATTTTTATTTTAGTTTAAGTTTGAGTTGTTTTAATACACAAGTTCAAATTAAATGAGAAATGTTGCCTTGGCTGAAATAATAAAAAATAACAATAAATTATTTTTTTTGTAGTAGTAATGTATATATTATTAGTAATGAATAAATAAATAAAGCTTACTACATTAGTTAACTAAGAAGAACTACATTAGTTAACATGAACTAACAGCAATTATTAATCTCATTTAATGTTAATTTCAACATTTAATAATACATGATTAAAATCAAATCTTGTATTAGTTAGCATTAGAACCTGAACTAACAAATGAACTGTTGTATTTTTATTAATTAATGTTAACAAAGATGAATAAGTACTGTAACAAATGTATAATGCTCATTGTTATGTAATATTAATGTATTAATAACCTTAACTATTGAAACTTATTGTGAAGTGTTACCAATAAATCTGTATTTTTTATTTCAGCTAACATTAATAATAACTAATAATACTCAACTTGACAAATTACTTGCACATGCAACGATACTTTTGAAATAAAACTAGAAGTTGTTGATAATAAGAGGACATGGCAACGCTTTTTTACACCAGTTGTTTCAAGCATTTCCTTGCAAGATATTTAATTTAGAGATATTAAACTGTCCAAAAATGTATTTGCACGATTTATAATTTGCGTCATTCCTACTGTGAAATATTAGTGTATGAGAGATTTGCTCTCTGTTAGTTCCCATCTGAGGCATTACTGGCTTTGCTTTAGTGAACGTATACTTCATGAGCAAGATTTCCTAATGAACCGTGACCAGGCATGTATGGTTATGAGTCATAAGCTTTGCTTTAATATCCATATCCATATTTCTCTGCCAACCCACCAGAAAGGAGAGGCCGAACTGAGCAAGTCCTTGTTGGGTTCAGTTCAAACAGCCTATTGTGTGTGTGTGTGCTTCTGTTGTCTGTCGTGGTGAGCCAGCACAGGTGAAGTGTGTTTTATATGAAGTTGTGTGTTTGCTGTGGCGTCACGTGACTGTGGGAAACTTTCAAAATGATGGCTGTACATTATAAGGATGAAAAGTCGAGTATAGTCAAGCTGTAGTAGTTGAGTGGAAACTGTGTAAAGTATGCGTAAAGTGGGCGTGGCTTGTAAGAATGGAGGCGGGTGATTGGTGGAGAGGTCATTTTGGAGGCGGAGCAAGTTATTTCAAGAGAAATATTTGTTTTAATTTTTTTTTTATAATGGGTAACACTTTACAACAAGGTTCATTAGTTAACATTAATGTATTAACTAACATGAACTAACCATGAGAAATACATTTGTTACTGTATTTGTTCATCTTTGTTAACGTTAGTTAAAAAAAATAGTCGTTCATGTTAGTTCACAGTGCATTAACAAGATTTGAATAAAGTATTAGTAAATGTTGACATGAACAAAGATTAATAAATGCTGTATATGTGCAGTTCATGTAATGTTAACTAACGAACCTTATTGTGAAGTGTTACCGAATAATGTGTGCAATGATGAATCGATCAAAATAAGTCCAGGAACATGTTTTAATGTGAATAAGCTGGATTTTAATGTAGAGTAAAGATACTGTTTTTCATTAGTAACTCCCTGACACTGATGGAGAATTATTGCTGTGGTGTGTGTGTGTGTGTGTGTGCACGCACACGCACACGCACACGCACACACACACTCTCAGAAAAAAAGGTACAAAAGCTATCACTGGGACAGTACCCTTCAAAAAGTTTCTAAAATGTACCATTTAGGTTCTAATATGCACTCTTTAAGTACACTAGTGTACCTTTTGAAAAGGCACCGGCACAGTGACAGCTTTTGTACCTTTTTTCTGAGAGTGTGTGTGCATGTGCGTGTGAGAGTGAGTGTGAGAGTGTGTGTGTGTGTGTGTGTGTGTGTGTGTGTGTGTGTGTGCGGTCAGGGTTTTGTAGCCCACCCATGTGGCAGTGTGGCTTATTTTCACCAAATCCGCACCATCTGACTGCCAGCGCTTCACCTCTGAACTGATTTATTGCATCGACTGTGAAGTTTTACTGATCTGAGAGATTTCCCTCTTTCATTCTCTCTAGCCGCTGGTCAGGTGTGTGTGTGTTGTGTGTGTGTGTGTGTGTTGGATGTGAAGTTGTGTCCTGGCATGCCTACAAAGGCTCTGATGTTGAAATGGAGCTGGAATTTTTGTTCTTGAACGCGTCTCTTTGTGACCCGCTCTTAGAAACACCCCGGATCCATAAAGCGGGGGATGTTTATGCGTCTGCTTTCGTTTGCTTCCGGGTGTGTTCAGAATATTAATAATTGTTTTGGGTCAAAAGCATAACTGAAATGTTGACATGTGACATATGATGACCATATTTCACCCTGAAATCAAAAGTTAAAAAAGCTAAATAAAAAAAAGAAAGAAAGAAACAAGAAAATTTATATTTGATATAAAAACTTTAATTCCATTTTGCAAACATAGTTTTTTTTTTTTATAGTGATATTTTCTTGACAATTAAACACATACAGTAGTTCTCCATTTGTTGCCTAATTGTTATTACATAATGCAAAAAAAAAAAAGTTTTAAATCTTATAAAATACTATGTTAATAAATCCTTCTGTCTGAATTTTACTTATTCATTTATTTATTTAAATGTTGTTAAAAAACATAAATTTGGCACAACAAATATTACTGTGATGTACATTTACAAATCAGGCTTTTATTTATTGACTGATTGATTGATTGATTGATTGATTTATGCCTTTAAAAGCCTTTAAATTATTTAATACATTATATATATATATATATAATGCCTTTATTTAAATCTTTATTTATTCCCGTTCGTCTGATTTTGGGGTAAAATATGACCTGGACAACCGTACACAGTTTGTGATAAATACACCCGTACACACTATCATCCTTTGTCTTTGTCATGGTTGGTGTGTTCCTGGTAAACTGCTATTGTCCGCCGCAGACACACACACACACACACACACACAGACTCTCAGTCTCCAGTGTGTGTGTCCTCAGGCCATGATGAGAAGAGGAAGAGAGAATCAGCCTCTCGCTGACCACAGGTCAGAGGTCAGAGGTTATAGTGAACCCACACCTCGGATCTCACTTTAACTGTTTCTGCCTTTCTTTTCGTCTGCTTTCAGCCACAGAATCCAAGTTTTATATCGTCTTAATTTATTTTGTCTGTCTTTATTTATTTGTCTATTGATTTATTACTTATTTGTGTTTATTTATTTGTATTTATTTATTTGATTTGTCTATTTATATATTTGTTTATTTATCATTATTACTATATTTTTATTTAGTTATTTATCTTTATCTTTGTCTTTTTTGAATTTATTTTCTTATTTTTTATTTATATTTATTTGTCTTTAATTATTATTATTATTTTTTGTCTTTATTTACTTATTTATTTGTCTTTATTTATTTATTTATTTATTTATATGTTTACTTATTTTCGTCTTTCTTATTTATTAGTTTATCTATTTCTTTATTTTACTTAGTTATTTGTCTTTTTATTTTCATCATTTTATTAATTTGTTCATTTATATTTCTTTCTTTATATGTCATTTGCTTATTTATTTGTCTTTCTTATTTATGTCAATATTTTTTTGCTAATATTTATTTGTTTATTTATTTTATTTTATTTGTCTTTCTATTTATGTCATTATTTGATTTGTTTATTTATATTTATTTGTCTATTATACATTTTTTTATTTGTCTTTCTGTTTGTCATTATTTTAATTTGTTTATTTATATTTATTTGTCTATTATTATATATATATTTTTAATTTTATTTTTTGATGTTATTTTGTTTGCGTTTGCGAAGGGGTGTGTGTGTGTGCTAGCGGCTCTCGCTGGTGTCGTTCATCCGCGGGATGGGCCGTTTTCCACCAGTGTGTTTTGGAAATGAAACTGGAAGCCTGTAGCTGTTACTCCCGATCCCGACTGCTTCACTTTCATCCGCTGGATCTGCTTTCAGCCGCAGAATGGAAAAAGAAAAGACTCAGAGGCACGAGACTGATTCTGCAGGAACGATTACACACACAGTTCCCACTGAAACCCGTGTGGTTGCTGCCATTGGCAGTGTGTGTGTCAGCGCTGTTACTCCAGGAGTGTTTCGTCAGTGGGGACACTGACATCTCACGAGGGAGCGTTAGGATTCTCATGGTCAAATCCACAGACTTACATTTCTCATTTCAAGGAATAGTTCACAGAAACATTACAAATATTATATGTATTTGTAATATTATATATACTGTATATACACTGTATATAGAATAACAATATCTTCCCTTCCCTTCCCCCCATCATTTTGGTCTTTCCTTTCCTTTCCTTTCCTTTCCTTTCCTTTCCTTTCCTTTCCTTTCCTTTCCTTTCCTTTCCTTTCCTTTCCTTTCCTTTCCTTTCCTTTCCTTTCCTTTCCTTTCCATTCCTTTCCTTTCCTTTCCTTTCCTTTCCATTCCTTTCCTTTCCTTTCCTTTCCTTTCCATTCCTTTCCTTTCCTTTCCTTTCCTTTCCATTCCTTTCCTTTCCTTTCCTTTCCTTTCCATTCCTTTCCTTTCCTTTCCTTTCCTTTCCATTCCTTTCCTTTCCTTTCCTTTCCTTTCCATTCCTTTCCTTTCCTTTCCTTTCCTTTCCATTCCTTTCCTTTCCTTTCCTTTCCTTTCCATTCCTTTCCTTTCCTTTCCTTTCCTTTCCATTCCTTTCCTTTCCTTTCCTTTCCTTTCCATTCCTTTCCTTTCCTTTCCTTTCCTTTCCATTCCTTTCCTTTCCTTTCCTTTCCTTTCCATTCCTTTCCTTTCCTTTCCTTTCCTTTCCATTCCTTTCCTTTCCTTTCCTTTCCTTTCCATTCCTTTCCTTTCCTTTCCTTTCCTTTCCATTCCTTTCCTTTCCTTTCCTTTCCTTTCCATTCCTTTCCTTCCTTTCCTTTCCTTTCCTTACCTTTCCTTTCCTTTCCTTTCCTTTCCTTTCCTTTCCTTTCCTTTCCTTTCCTTTCCTTTCCTTTCCTCTCTATGTATTTGTCTTATTTAATATTGTGTTTATCTTTATTTCTTTATTATTTTGTCTATATATCTATTTTTGTCTATTGATTTATTACTTATTTCTTTATTTGTCTTTATTTTGTCTATTAAGTCGTATTTATTTATCTTTATTTTATTTGTCTTTTCATTACTTATGAAGTCATTTATTTAATTTTTTTATCTTTATTAATCTTTATTTTATACTGCTAGACTTGATTTTTGACCGAAACACAAAAGCAGATGTTTATCAGAATGTTCCCGCTCATGTCTCTGAGCCGCTGATTTCATTGCATGGAAAAGACCGGGAATAACGATCAGCAGAATGATTGTTTTCTGCTCCGCTGAAGATCGGAGATCATCCGGGTTTGGACTGACATGATGCAGAGTAATGATGACTGATGACAGATATGCCACCGCTCCTTTAAGATCTGCCAAAAACTTACATAGGCTTTTAATTTTTAAGAGTGAGTCCATGAGTCATATGTCTAAGAGTGATTTATCCATTAGTTGCTCATGTTTTACAGTAAATATCTTTGTTATTTTGGTCGTGTTGTTTTGAAGGCTGACCTCGAATGACCCCGTGATGAATCTCTAATGTATTTCTGTGCAGTAAAGGACGCTAGAGAAGCTCTTTGAAGAGGCTGAAATACAGATGTCAGAAGGAAATGAGTAAAGGAGGAACGCGTCATGGCCTGGTTCTTTCATATGTCTGAGATTTTTATAGTTATATAGAATCATGAAGTCTTTCTGGCTATCCTTGTGTCTGTAGGAAAGAAGGATAAAGATTTGTAAAGACTTCATCCTCAGCCGGGAATCTTGTCTATGATAATGCATTTCCTCGATGATACTCCTTAAACGTCTCGCTGGGAAGCATATATGATGTATAATATAAAATATACATAATAAAAGCCAGAACGCTGGTTTAAGAATAGATATTTCACAGGTCGTCCAGTTTAGTAAACACAACCATTCAAGAAGTCACCAAGGCCAATTCTCTGAAATATTGTGAATTATTATTCCAATGTAAAACATCTGTTTTCTATGTGAATATACAGTAAAGTGTAATTTATTCCTGTGATCAAAGCTGTATTTTCAGCATCATTACTTCAGTCTTCAGTGTCACATGATCCTTAAGAAATTTACATTTACATTTACATTTAGTCATTTAGCAGACGCTTTTATCCAAAGCGATTTACAAATTAGGACAATATTCAGCGAGTCATCATAAAGAGGCAAAAGCAACAACAACGCAAGAAGTGCTCAAAATACGAAGTTCAGGTATTATTCAGA
>FLSR01001260.1:18576-32824 GCA_900092035.1 Leuciscus waleckii
ACCTGATTTAAGACTGTTTAAACCATACATTATGCAGTTGTTAAGGTTTTTTTTTGACCAATCATGACATTTTTACCTTCAGTTTGGTGCTCATTTGACCAGAATGACCAGATTTTACGTTTCTGACCTGATTTAAGACTGTTTAAACCATACATTATGCAGTTGTTAAGGTTTTTTTTTGACCAATCATGACATTTTTACCTTCAGTTTGGTGCTCATTTGACCAGAATGACCAGATTTTACGTTTCTGACCTGATTTAAGACTGTTTAAACCATACATTATGCAGTTGTTAAGGTTTTTTTTTGACCAATCATGACATTTTTACCTTCAGTTTGGTGCTCATTTGACCAGAATGACCAGATTTTACGTTTCTGACCTGATTTAAGACTGTTTAAACCATACATTATGCAGTTGTTAAGGTTTTTTTTTGACCAATCATGACATTTTTACCTTCAGTTTGGTGCTCATTTGACCAGAATGACCAGATTTGACGTTTCTGACCTGATTTAAGACTGTTTATTTTGACGGCAGCCCCGTTAAATTACCGCTTTCCCAATCACTCTGAGAGGGGAGATGAAAAACATCAAGCGTCTGGATCCAGTGGTATAGTTGGAGGGAGGCAGGCCTGTGTTTATGTGTTTGTAGCCGGAGAGGCCGATGGTTCCGGGCTCGAGCATGACTCAAGACGCTTCACCCTCTTCTGTAATTATGTCAAAAATACACTTTAAAGCGGAATGATGTGGAGCTGTGGGTGCGGAGGGGATTTTCATCATGATGACTTTCCCCTTCTCCTCTGATGGGGTTTCGGAACGCAGGCCAGAACGGCCCGTGACACAAATGAAGATGGAGCGATCCTTTTATTTTCCCTCACACCGACTCTTATGCTGTGCGTTTCTCTGCCCTCGTCTGCTGGCGCCGGGTCTCCTGTTTTCGAGCGAGGTGGCACCAGGCTGTGAAAATGTAAGCCCTGTTGAAGCTGGTGTGTGTCCAGTGCGACTGCAGCTGTCTGTGAGTCTGTGTCACATGCTTTAAAGATGAAGAAGAAAGAAGCTTTTTAATCCAAATAACTGGCAGTAGCTTCAGTGGGAAATACAACCTCTCATATATTGCCATGGGGACTCATACACTCATAAACATTGCTAAAATGTGTTTATATCTTCTGTCTTGAGGCTAATACATGAGTGTTGTGTGCTGACACACTAGAAAATGACAGACTTCTGCTGCTGCCAGACTTTTTTTCTACTTTGGCTTTAAAAAGCTTTAAAACACTGACATTTTAGCTAATCATTTATACGAGTTTCCTTGAAAAGAAAATGTCAGTGGCGCTTGACTGGCCCATCATTGATTTTGGGGTGATGACATTGCTCTGCTGTTTCTGGGATGTGTAACATGTTACTTTTCAGCTGTGTTTAGGCTTTCTGGGTCGTTCCTAGGGTGTTAATAGTGTCTAATGTGTTCATGTGTGGTTGCTAGGGTGTTCTGAGTGATTTTGAAGCATTGTTGTGCATTTGGTTATTGCTGTGGTCTACTGGATGGTTGTTGGCGTGTTACTAGGGTGTTTTAAGTGCTTAATGTGTAACTATGTGGTTGCTGTGCTATACTGGGTGGTTGCTGGGGTGTTGCTAGGGCGTTCAAAGTGCTTAGTCTGGTACTATATGGTTGCTTGGGTGTTCTGGGTGTTTGCTGGAGTGTTGCTAGGGTGTTCTGAATGATTTTGAAGCATTGTTGTGCATTTGGTTATTGCTGTGGTCTACTGGATGGTTGTTTGCGTGTTACTAGGGTGTTTTAAGTGCTTAATGTGTAACTATGTGGTTGCTGGGGTGTTGCTAGGGCGTTCAAAGTGCTTAGTGTGGTACTATATGGTTGCTGGGGTGTTCTGGGTTTTGCTGGAGTTTTGCTAGGGGCTCTGAGGGTTTCATGTGTTATTATGTGGTTTCTATGGTGTTCTAGGTGGTTGCTGGGATTTTCCTAGGGAATTCTGAGTGTTTAATGTGTTATGCGGTTTCTATGGTGTTCTGGGAGGTTGCTGGGGTGTTGCTAGGGTGTTCAGAGTGCTTGATGTGTCACTTTGCTGTTGCTATGGTGTTCTGGGTCGTTGTTGGGGAGTTGCTAGGGTGTTCAAGTGTTTTATGTGTTATGTGGTTTATTTTGTGTTCTGGGTTGTTGCTGGGGTGTTGCTAGGGTGTTCAGAGTGCTTGATGTGTTTTTTGTGGTTGCTAGGGTGTTCTGGGTGGTTGCTGCTGCTGGGGTGTTGCTAGGGCGTTCTGAGTGTTTAATGTGTTGTTGTGTGGTTGCTATGGTGTTCTGGATGGTTGCTGGGGGTGTTGCTAGGGTGTTCTGAGTGTCTTATGTGTTACTGTGTGGTTACGATGGTGCCTGGCTGGTTGCTGGGGTGTTGCTAGGGTGTTCTGGTTGTTTTATGTCTTACTGTGTGGTTACGATGGTTGCTGGGGTGTTGCTAGGGTGTTCTGAGTGTGATACTGTGTGGTTGAGATGGTGCTCTGGGTGGAGCACAAACTCAATCACATCATCACTATTGAACAGCACTGATCATGTTTGCTAAAGCACTCTGTTCTTTATCCTGCTATAAAGCCAAAACAATCTGTTACTTTAATTACCTATTATCACTGTAAAGCTGCTTTGAAACGATCTATATGGTTAAAAGCGATATATAAATGAAGATGACTTGACTTGACTGTTTTTGTCGCTCAGACACACACTTCGGTCCTCCTGAAGAATGTTCGGGAATGTTCCAGGATAGTCAAACACCTGACCCTCGTTGAGTGAAGGTTTGTGTGTAACCTGGACGCCCTTGCTGTGAGATAGAGACAGGTGCGACTGTATCGCTGACTCTGTGGGAGATTGTTACTGTACAGGAAGAATGAATTGTGCGCTGCTGTTTTTCTTCCGCTGTTGTCTGCTGGGATAAAGGGATTTTGTGGCAGAGATAGACTTCAGACTTCAGACTTCAAAGCGTGGCGACAAGCATTCCTCAGGCTAACAGTGTTTACACTGGGAGAGCATTCCTGACGCTCAATTCTCCATGCCCATCTGGAAGAATCCCATCTGTGTGTCTCTCTCCCTCAACAAGTCCACTCATAACATCTGATATCTCCGCCGTTACATCCAAGAACACACAAGGGTGTTTACATCAGAAATATGTTTTACATGGGATACAATAGGCCTCAAAAAGTATAGTCAAACCAAAAATTATTCAACATTTTCATAGTTTAGAAAATGATAATAAATATGACAAGATCAGTTGATATTTGATGGTTTTGTCCGTCCTTCTGTTAGACTGTCTCACACATGAATGATGTTGAATATCTGTCAGCTGTTAAATTTAACTACACTATTAGATAATACCAGTTTAGCTCAACCAATAACCAAGCAATGCTTCATTTTGTTCAGTCTGTGTGTAAAAAGAGCATTTTTGGTCCCAAATTTTCATATTTTTTTTTACTGGTAGTCACTGTATGAAGAATTTTTGGGTCACAGTTTACTTTATTTTGCTCTCCTCATTTACATAAATGAGCTATAGTGTCCTGCACACACTAGTAAAAAGAAATATATCAAATTAAATCTGTGTGTCTGAATAATTTTTGGTTTGACTGTATAAACACTCAATGAATTAATGATGCTTTCTTTCATATTTTAATACAAATGCAACATTTTGTTCCGTGACAGAAAAGTATAGTTAGTCCTGAGAACAGATCCTGCTATTGTGCATCTAACGCGATGAAACGGACGTTTTAACTTGAATAAAGTGTACAAATATTGCTTTTCTATTCTGTTCTGAACACCATCAAATCTATAGGATGTATTGTGGAGCGAGGGGAATTAAAATACATATTTATAGTGTTACCAGTATTTTTAATTATTTCCTAATGAACGCATCTGTGTTTTTTCTGTCTCAGCGATGCGATTTTGTCCAGGAGTGGGACTTATTTTCCGGTAAATACAGTAATAAAAAATGACTTGGTAAAGTAACAGTCCCTCTCCTCAACAAGTATCATGAGTTTATGAATCATATCACACAACATTTGTCTGGAAAACATGCCGATGTTTAATACTTGAGGTCAGTGATTTGAGCTATGATTATGAGTAGTAATAGTGATGCTAGTAACACCAATAGTAACCAGAAGCTCAAGCTGGATTGCTGCTATTTGAGAACTTTGTTTCACTTGTGTTTTTTCCATGTGGGCTAAAAAGGCTCAGTTTACCAGTACAGGCTGTTACCGGTCCGGTTGTTTAACGTCAGTAATTGATGGCCGTCAGGGGTCAGGTGGTTGCCAGGAGTCTGTTTGTGTGAGCGAGTCGTGTTTACACTCCAAAATAAAACAACAATAAAGCATCCGGGCCTTGATGTGGCCGTTTGGATGGTGTGTGTGTGTGTGTGTGTGTGTGTGTACGGGCCGAGTTTATGATCTTCTCTCGCTCCGAGTGTGTGATTATGGGCCTTCGGTCCTGAGAGAGATCTGCTGTTACTCCCACACACTCGAGAAAGACGTCAGTAGTGACAGGCCTTATTTTTAGCTCACACACACACCACACGCGCGCACACACACACACACACACACACACACACACACACACACACACACACTCAAATGATAACTACAGAGTTGAAAACATTTCAGACGTTTAGTTGGTAGTTCAATTCTCATATTTTTATACTGTTTTATACTGTATTATCTTTATTTTCTGATATATTCATTTTTGGATGTCAGTGTGAACAGTAAAAATCACCTGCAAATATCATGCAGTTTTGACAAATCTATTTAATATTCATTATAACGGCATGCGTAATTTAGCCTTTATTGTTAACAAGATGGAGGGCACACACATACTATATATATACACTATACTCACTATATATACACACACTATATATATAATTTAAACTAGTTTATATATATATTACACACTATATATACACATATAATTTAAACTAGTTTATATATATATATATATATATATATATATATATAGCTCCTAACACATCATTGTCCATACGAATGGGTCACAAAAATAATTAAGCTAAAGTTGAAAAAATATTCTGTTTTTTAAAAGTATATAATGAAATACTTATAAAATCTACCGAACCAAGTATTTCAGTTTACTGAATTCATATAGTCAATCCTGAATGACCTCACACTGTCTCAAAACATGGAGCGCGCCTCTAATGTATGTGTCAAAAAGTAAAGGATGTGTGTGTGTGTGTGTGTGTGTGTGTGTGTGTGTGTGTGCACCCCCTCTGCTGGACGATTTGTGTGTGACAGTATTGAACTTTAACAGTGTGTTTTCACACACTCATTTGCCATTGTGTCATGATTGATCTGGCATGTTCTGTGTGTGCAATGTTCAAACCCCAGTGGTTTTAAGATGTCACACACACACACACACACACACCTGATCTCAGCTGAGGATTGTGGGTCATTTTTGATCCTGTTAAAGCTACTAAAGCAATAATCTATTGTGTTACAGTGATTCACCACAGGCCTTTACGCCAAAACGTTATATCACAGAAGATGGAGCATCCCACAGAATGATGAACTGGAATTTGATCCTATTTATTTTTCTCGTTCCGAATCGGCCATGTCTGCAATTTGTAAAGTAGATTTCTAAATCACACGCGGTCCCCAGATAACACTAATCCAGAGCGAATTAACTTAACTTTTTTGATCCACTTCAAATGTTGACTACTGTATATGTGACCCTGGATCACGTCACCAGTCACATGTCGCACGGGCAATATCCAACAATACATAGTATGGGTCAAAATTATCCATTTTTCTTTTATGCCAAAAATCATTATGATATTAAGATCATGTTCCATGAAGATATTTAGTAAATTTCCTACCGTAAATATATAAAACATGTATTTGTGTGAGTGAATGCTGCACAATCGTGAACATAAATGAACAACTTTAAAGGAGATTTTCTCAATGTTTCGATTTTTTTGCATCCTCAGATTCCATATTTAAAATAGTTGTATCTCGACCAAATATTGTCCTATCCTAACAAACCACACATCAATGGAAAGCTCATTTATCCAGCTTTCAGATGATGTATAAATTCAATTTCAGAAAATTGCCCCATGTTTTTGGTCCAGGGTCACGTATAATAATATGCGATAGAGAGCCGTGTTTCTCCCGATGGTGATCCTCTGCATCTGTAATTCTCTGGCTCATTCAGCGTGTTTCTTTCATGAGAGGAATCCTGTGTATTTCTGCAGGTGAAGTTACCCGGCGTCTCCTCCTCTTCTCTTCTTGGAAACCGCCACAATACCTTCTAATCCCTTTCATTGAGTCAGCAGACAGCCCGACTCTGGCTCTCATTATGGTGGGCTCATTATGGTGTGGGTTTCCGTGCCTCTCAATGAGCTGTAATCTGAGCCCGCTCCTGTTTTGACAGTCCTGTAGTTCTAATACCCTCGCCGAACCATTTTTCCAGACTTCGTCCTGTTCTCTATAGGGTCACCGGTCAGTTTCTGAGTGACAGAACGGAGAGGAAAACGCGGCTAAATGCAAGAAACAGAATGCAACTAACCATGTAACTGTGCATGCTCAGCAAAATAAATAGACTTTATTACAAAGCTGGCCTAAATTCATCTGTCAATCGGTTGATCTAGTCAAATTCCACAATGACCACAAGGACAGATGTGTGACGTCCTCATCCTCGCTGTTTACAAACCCTGTGAGGATTCGATAGAAAGCGCTTGTTTAGTCATTCCATGTTATTTGTCCACGTCCTTAAAAAAAAGTTGTCTCTGTAAGATTGTCCACTTCACATCATCCTCTTGGTTTTGATCTACTATACACTACAGTTCAGAAGTTTCAAGAATTAGAAGAATGATTTCTGAAGGACAAGTCTGGAGTAATGATGCTGAAAATCCAGCTTTGCATCGGAAGAATAAATTACATTTTACAATGTATTCACATAAAAAAAAAATTGAAATCGTAATAATATTTCACAATATTTTATGTTATTTACTGTATTTATGATCAAATCAAATAAATGCAGCATTGGTGAGCAGACTTCTTTCAAAAACATAATCTTTTAGCCGATTTAAAAACAGACCAGCAATATTGCAGACATATGTGTTGATATATCTGTCCATCATTTGCCATGTTGGATATCAGCTGTTAATTATATCCCAAGCTCGTTGGAGTTGCAGAAACTTGATGGCGTGTCTGATTGAAACACATGGAAAATACCAGTCCTTTGTTCTCTTTTATTTTAAGTTCAGGATGATTAAAATCTTGGGTAATTCACATGACGTTAAGTTCATGGATTCACATGGAGCAAATTCATGGACAGGAGTTAATGGATGGACAGGATGTACAAGATGATCTTAAGTACACTACAAACACTACAATAAAGGAAATCAAACTCATATACCGTAAATCCTCTAATATAGGCCCGGGCCTTTATTTTACTCAAGCGCATCGCGGCCCAGGCCTTTACTGGAAGGAGGCCAGAATTAGAGACAGGCCTTTATTTCTATTTGAGCAAAACGGACTACCAGTAGAATGAATAAAAACGAGATTTTGTGTCTATTTGAACCTATAAAATACTAGGTTAATTTATTGAAAACGTACAGTTACTATATAACATTATGGTATGCATACAGAACATTAACAACAAATATTATTTTTTTTGTGAAAAGCAATGATTCATTTTGAAACAGTATTTGTTCCAGCTATAGCTCCACAACAGCGCGCATCTGTGCATTCATTCATTCATTCATTCACACACACACAGAAATGCGATTCATATTTAAAAAGTATTTTTGCGTGTAACTTACAGACACTATTGCGATTAGAACAAAGCAAATATAGAACTGACCTATTTCTCAGCTGGATCCGTTCCTCGAAATAATACTTCCAAGCACTTCTGAGGTACATTTTCCAGGATTATTATTACTTAGATAGATGTGTGTTATCCAGCTGATTGTGGGCGTTCACAGGTTTGCGTGGATCGCCTCAGAATATTTGCGTTTGAATAGCGCGCGCTCTCCGATCAAAGTCAACAGAGTATTTTGAATCTCTTTTGCACTTAAGAAAAAAAGCGAGCCTATAGCGCCAGCGCGATTGTCGATCCCAGGGGGTTAAAAAATTGATTTTCGCCAAAAATCCTCTTTGGCTCCGCAGCTGCCATGGTAAACAACATTAGCCTACCGGTGACTGAAGTCTCACGTGCGAGTCAAGAGCGAAGTGATTGACATGACCAGGCTACCGTAGCTATGGCTTGGAGTCATTAGCAAACATTGCCCCCCTGTGGTATTTGCATGTTACTATCACAAGCATAATGTTGTGGCCTGCCCAGAAAAACGTTGGTTCTAATAATAGCCCCGGCCACTATTAGAGACCGGCCTTTATTTACCTCCGCCGACAGCGAGACCGGCCAATGTTAGAGACCCGGCCGCTAATGGAATACAGGCCAATATTAGAGGATTTACGGTATTTGTGAATCATCCTGTGATTGTATATACATTGTTGTGATTGATTGCGACTAGACTTTTTGAAGAACCTGGTAAGAATAAATAATCAAATACATAAAGTTCTAAAAATAATATGGATATATGGATGCATGGATGGATATATGGATATATGGATGCATGGATGGATATATGGATATATGGATGCATGGATGGATATATGGATATATGGATGCATGGATGGATATATGGATATATGGATGCATGGATGGATATATGGATATATGGATGCATGGATGGATATATGGATATATGGATGGATGGATGGATATATGGATATATGGATGCATGGATGGATATATGGATATATGGATGCATGGATGGATGGATGGATGGATGGATGGATGGATATATGGATGGAGAGATAGAAAGAGTAACAGAATGATGTAAAGTGACTGGTGCGCTCGAGCTCAACTGGCACAACATGAACAGACAGGCAGAGGAAGAAAAGAGAAAATAACTTTCTCACCACAGCAACTCTTTATTATCTCTCCTCCCCTGAGTTTGTTTTCAAGGCCGTTCGATCTGTGAGTATTTTTAGACGTCTGACTGTGGTCGAGATGACACTGGAATGTCTTTATATGCCACTACAAAGCCATAGAGAAGAGACGTCTCATCCCAACCCAGTTTGCGGTTTAGACAGTCGCTACGGGCGGCTCGCGCTATTGTCAATAATCTGTTTGTGAGTGCCTCCGTTTTTCAAAAAGCCAAATGAAGATGTGTCTTTTGGGGTCAGAACCGATGTTGTTTTTAGACTTCTGCCCCTTTGTGAGATAAAAATACCTAGCGGAGATGATAGACTGTGTTGGACGGTCTCTTGATGGTAAACAGAGCTGGCATTCGCTGGCCAGAGATAATGATTAGCTTTACGCGAGACGCTAAACGGCTCCAGAAGCTCACGCTGGTCAGGAGGATTGATGACGACTCCTTTACAGAGGATTCGTGAGAGGAGGATTGTGGGATTGCAGAGGCTAACGACTGGATCCAGACATTATTTAACAGTTTTCCTCTTTTTCTTTTTCTTTTTGTTGCAAGGTCACACTCCTATACTAGTTTATATATCTTTCAAAAGTGCACGCAGAATAAAAGTATCAATTTCTTAATGTATATATTTATGGGAAATGGATTTGTTAACTTTAGGCGCTCAGACGTACAGTTTGCATATTTACAGACGTACACTGCCGTTCAAAAGTTTAGGATTGGTATGATTTTTAATATTTAGTCTCTTCTGCTCACTAAGGCTGCATTTATTTGATTAAAAATACACACACACACACACACAAAAAAAAAACTGTAATATTGTGAAATATTATTATTAATGTTTTCTACTTTAATATATTTTAAAATGTAATTTATTAACATGATCAAAGCTGAATTTTCGGCATCATTACTCCAGTCTTCAGTGTCACATGATCCTTCAGAAATATGATGATTTGATGCTCAAGAAACATTCATTGTTATCAATGTTGAAAACAGTTATGTAAAAAAATTAAATCTAGGATTCTTTGATGAATAGAAAGTTCAAAAGAACAGCTTTTGTAACATTAAACACTCCCGTTCAAAAGTTTGGGGTCAGTTAGAATGTTTTTTTCTTAAGGGGGGAGAAATAAAATAAATCAATACTTTTATTCATCAAGGATGCATTAATTAATTGATCAAAAGTTACAGTAAAGACATTTATATAATGTTACAAAATATTATATTTCAAATAAAGGAAATAGAACTTTCTATTCATCAAAGAATCCTAAAAAAAATAAAAAATAAATCCATAACTGTTTTCAACATTGATAATAATCATAAATGTGTCTTGAGCAGCAAATCATCACATTACAGTGATTTGTGAAGGATCATGTGACACTGAAGACTGGAGTAATGATGCTGAACATTCAGCTTTGATCACAGGAATAAATTACATTTTACAATATATTAAAATAAAAAACAGTTATTTTAACTTCTCATAATATTTAACAATATTTCTGTTTTTCAAATAAATGTAGCCTTGATAAGAGACTTCTGTTGAAAACATTAAAAATCCTCCCGATCCCAAGCTTTTGAACGGCAGTTACTGTATATGATGACTGTATTGATTGTCTATTGAAGTGATTTTAGAGCGTAGTAAAGACAAACACACCGCTCTGAGAGACTGACCTCTGACCTTTAGGTCACATGATTCTTCTGCTCCAGTGTTCGTGTACTGTAGGGTTCCTGTCATTTCCACGTTTCTCCTCCACTCCTCTGTTTTTCTCACTCTTTCCATCGTCTCTGGCTTTGATTGACACACACCAGCCCTTCTGCACGGATGACATCATGACTCGGCTGATGTGCCAGGTGCTGATGTCACGCTCCTGCCGGCTGGCTCGGTTTCACGTTGGGATTTCCGCTCGGTTGAGTGGGATGAAGGGGACTCTGGGTGAGAAGGGTCCCACGGGAATCTTCCCACTGCTGGAGGTTTATTCGGGGAGGGGTCCCAGTGCATCCATGTTTATGTCCCAATTTGCATACTTTCACAACACACTGGTTTCATGTTTTCTGAGTTTGTAGTAAGACAGTACGCCAGTGTTAGGACATCTATCACATCATAACATTGCACCTGGATAATACAGATCTCATATTCTCATACTAGAAAAGGATGTAAGCATTAGCAATATATATATAAATGTCCGCCTTTTTCAACTTAAAAGACTTAAAATCCCACCGTTGTCAATAATTGTATCCCTTAAAACTCTTGTTTGATCTCCAAAATGACATACTTAAACGTTTTTTTTCCATGGAAAAAATTATTCCTCATTCCTTAAAATATCTTGAATGTAACCCGACACCCTTGCCTCATTTAGTATACGCGGTTCTATGAATATGCAAATGAGCCCCGCCTCCATTCACTCACTCAGCTCAGAGATCCACTGGTTGACGATCACACGTTGATCTGATTGGTTACAAGGTAGTTTGTGACGTCAGAAACACCAGCGATTTCAAAGCGTGTGTTTGAGACTGTCTTTGGTTCACTGCAGTTTTAAGGAGGAAATACTCAGCAATGGTGTCGACTTATGAATTTCAACGTGGTTTGTCTTAAAGCATATTAAAAACCCACATAAGACATAAACAACATTAAAAGCTGGATTTCACCACAGGGGGACTTTAAGTAAATCTCAATTCTACAATTGTGCATTTATAGTGAATAAGCTTGGCAAATGTTACATCACCTAATTAATATTCATGAGCTATGCTGATGAGTTTTATAATGTGGGCGCCTGCCACTTTAAAAGTGTTTCAACATTCTCTCTCTGTCATCAATGTACCTTTTGGTCTTTATTGATAAGGAAACTATTAGTCAAATGCGCGCCCACATGCTAGGAAGAGGAAGTTGCCTCTTCAACATCAAAGAGCCGCTGCAAACTGAACTTACTTCATTCATTCATTCATTGCTGTATTCAGATATAAGAAGACTGACTTCATTTGAATCCATTAGTTTATCAGGGGACAGTCGCATGGAGCAGATTGCACATCATCAGCTACAAAATAATTGGACATTAAATGTGTAGATGCGTTTGGCAGATGCTTTTATCCATTGCATTCAAGGTTTACTTTTTTTTTTTTATCAGTGCTTGCATTCCCTGGGAATCGAACCCGTGACCTTGGCATTACTAGTGCCATGATCTACAGTTCAAAGCAGTGCAATGAGAAACATAGTATTCGGTAAAAGTCCAAATAAATGAGTTTAGATGAGAAGTGTTGTGTGTGGAATCACTGACATTCAGAAATACATTTCTAAGAGGATGCCGAGATAACAGTAGGTGATCCGAGGAGTCGGATTCTGACAGAACTGAAATCTCCATTGGGATTTATTGAATGAATGTTGTGGTCAATCTCAGTCACATATGACCGTCTCTGTTTCTCTACAGTCTCACCCGTTGTCTCTGTGTAACACCAGTGAAGATGAGCGTCAGGAACCCGACTTCATCAGCATCGTCAAACTCGAGAGTCCAGAGAGCAACGTGCCGCAGTGCCAACCTCTGCTGGATAAAGTAAGACTGATGGGAAAACACACTCAAACACACATATACGAGCACTTGCTTGTAGTTCGTTCAGGTTTGTCTAGGACTCTTGACCAGAAAGCATCATAATGTTGTTTTTCACTTTTCTCGATCACTTTCTTTCCTGTCTTGTCCTTGAATTTAAATAGGCTGTTTAAATTCTGTACATGTAAATGAGCTCTGTTGTGATTGGCTGTGTAACCGTTTTTATTTTAGTCAACAAATAGCAACACTGATGTTAATAGGCTTATGATTTAGGGATGCACGATATATCAGCCACCATATCAGTATCGGCCGATATATGCTCATTTTCAATGTTATCGTTATCGGCCCAATAAGAAAATTTGGCTGATATATTAAAGCTGATAAATAATGTATTATTTCCTTCAGCTGAGACACTTCAGATGCGCACTGTTCAACATGAGGGTTTCAAATTGCTTGAAATATGATTGAAATCACCTCAAAAATTATAAATTATAATGAGAACATCATTATAATTGTGTGCTTGAGACATGAATTTTAGTTTGAGACTTTTGTTTTTGTAATGAGGCTCTCAAAAATTATTTAAAAATGTGGATTTAGATTTATCGGCCAATATATCGGTTATCGGCTTTCAAATATAAAGAATTATCGGTTATCGGTATCGGCCAAAGTCGGTGCATCCCTATTATGGTTGTGACGTCATAATTCTACAAGATGTTTTTGCAACTTCGTAGAGCTTTGCAATTAATCGTTAAAAGATCACAATCTCGATTCAAACACCCATGTGATCTTATTCCTTATTCGTCTGTCTATTAATCCTTTGATGAGTACGATCACAGTGAATATTCAGATCTGTGTTCTGATCCAGCTTCACAAACTGTCTTTGCAACCACACCGTATCATCATTTCTGGTACATACATTCAAATGATCACAGAAGTACCAAAATAGAGTAAATCACCTTTTGAAAGTAACTTGACACTTCAAATAAAGATTGTATCAATTGCGTTGTTACACCAGTAGGTGGCGACAAGTGACTGTTAACAGTTTTTTTTATTTGTCATTGAATCATTCACGCAAGAGATACGTTCAAAAACGCTGATTCATCCAGTAATAAACAAGTGAAGTGTTTATGAGTGAGTCACTGAATCATCACTCAACCCTTTTTTAAGCATAGACAGTAAAAGAAATGGACACAGCGACCCCATAGACTTCAACGGAGAAAAGTGAAGTCAATTAAAAGCACTCTCTTCCTGATGGCTGAGCGTACTGCGCAGACTCACACTGAGCTTGACGACGTAGATGTGACGTGAGCTAGGGCTGGGCGGTATGACGGTATATATCATTACCGCGGTAGAAAATGTCAACCGTAACAGATTTTTTCATTCCGTGATACCGCGACATGTAAATAAGTGGGCGTGGTTAACTCGCATGCAGCGTGCGAGAGACTGAGACACTGAGATTTGTCAAAGAAACATGGAGAAAGCAGATCAAGAGGATCCACAAAGGAATTACGTTTTCTAAAGGGTTGTTGATAACGTGATATTTTTCGGGGGGAAAGGCGCAGCAGTCAACTAGCAGTGCAGCACCCGTAGGCTACAGTTAGGAGTGCACGATCGCAACGGGGAAAGCATGAAGCTACTTGACAACAACAGTTCATATATCAATATCGTAACGAATAGAAATAACCTTAAATAATGTATAGTTATCATCTTTCTGTCTCTTATGTATAG
>FLSR01001261.1:0-19471 GCA_900092035.1 Leuciscus waleckii
TCCCCAAACACCTCTAACTCCTTCTATCATCGCCTTACTGATATCCCAGAGGAATAAGCCCACTATTTCCCCCTAGTGTCAGGTAGTAGCCTTACATACCCACGGGCAACTAATGTGACAGGTCAAGACTGTTACATACCCTCCCCCTCAGAAGAAGTTTGGCTATAACCATAACATGGCTTCAGATTTTGTACATGTACAGTTTCCACAATATCAAGATTATCAAAGTATCTCACAGAACAATTAACAGGTCCCAGTACTTTTACCACCTTGGCAGGGCCTTTCCATTTTGCCGCCAACTTAGCCATATACCCTTCGTCTGCTCTGGAAAGAGGATGGGTCCGGACCCAAACCAAATCTCCCACCAAAAACTGCACTGATTTATGCCGTTGATTTATAGTACCTTTGCTGTTTTTCTTGGGCTCGTTCAACATTAGTTTTCACCAGGTTGATGAGTTGCCGTTGTCTGTCCAGAAGATCATATGCAGGGTCATCTGGATCAGGGAGTTTGTGGATGGCTCTTTCTATGGGTCCTTTCAATTTTCGTCCCAATGCAACCTCTGCAGGGGTGAAACCTGTGCTCTCATGCCATGCAGTATTAAGAGCAAAACGAAATTCTGCTATCCACTTGTCCCATAGTCGATGTTGTCACCGACATAAGAAGCAATCATTGTTTTGAGGTTGCGATTAACTCTTTCTGTAAGATTGGTTTGTGGGTGATAAGTGGTTGTCAATTTCTGAATGACCCCCCATTGCTTACAGACTGTACTGAGTAATTGCGATGTAAATTGTACCCCTCTATCCGATACCAAGTACGTAGGTGTGCCCCATCTGGTGAAAATCTCCTCCACAAGAATCCGGGCTATTTGCGGTGTCTTGGCTGTACGTAATGGAAACATTTCTACCCATTTAGAGCAATAATCAACAACCACAAGGAGGTATTCATTTTGTTTACTGCTCTTAGGGAAAGGTCCCATTAAGTCCACTCCTAACATAAACCCAGGTTCGACGACAGGAGTTGATGGAGATGACCAGACATCTTGGTTATAGTGGGTTTGTATTTCTGACATGTGGTACATTCCTTGCAATACTTCCATACATCATTTCTCACATTAGGCCAATATGCAATATCAAGTCATTTTAATAGAGTTTTCAATCTCCCCAAGTGTCCACTAAGGGGACTGTCATGTGTGTAGTGTAACAGAGCTTCACGTTGACTGGACGGGATCATCAGTTGGAGTTTTTGTCCTTGTTGTCCTTTAGGTAAACTACGAAACAGAAAACCGTTCTTCATCACGTAGTGGATGCGGGTAGGATCAGCAACATCATTGCCCTGTGCCTCTTGAATTAGTTCTTGTAACACTGGATCTTTTTGTTGATCTGTGGCAATTTGTGCTAGATCTACTTGCAAGTTGCTTGTTAATACTTCAGTGACTTTGATTACTGCAATCATTTCCTGAGGAGTGTGATTGGTATGCCCTCTGGACAATGTGTCAGGCACTACATTGCATTGACCTTTACGATACTTTACAGTGAAGTGAAAGCCTTGTAATCTCAATGTCCAACGGGTGAGGCGTGATGATGGCTTTGGGTGCTGAAAGACCCATGTCAGCGCTGAATGGTCCGTTATAACTGTAAATGGTCGTCCCTCCAAATATGGCCTCCACTTTCTACAGCCCAGATTACCGCTAAACATTCCTTTTCAGAAACAGAGTACGCCTTCTCTGCTCCTCGTAATAAACGTGAGGCATAGGCGATGACCTTTTCTTCACCTGCTGTTTCCTGAGTAAGCACCGCACCTAACCCAACCTCACTAGCATCTGTTTGCACTGTGAATGGTTTACTGAAATCTGGGGGTATCAACACTGGTGCTTGGGTTAAATCCTGTTTTATAGTGTTGAATGCATGTTGACATTGTTCTGACCATAACCAAGTGGATTTTTTTTGTTTCAGTGCATGAAGTGGGGCAGCTTTCTCAGAGAAATTAGAAATATAGCGGTGGTACCAACCAGCGAGTCCTAGGAACCGTTGCACGTCTTTGATTACTGAGGGGTTGGAAAAGAAGCGACTGCCTCTACTTTTGCTGGATCCGTTTTTATTCCACTGCTTGACACAATGTGCCCTAAGAAGGTGAGAGTCTGTTGCATGAAGTTACACTTATTCAGGTTGAGGGTTAGACCAGCTTTATGGAGACAATGGAAAACTTGCTGCAGGTGGCAAAGATGTTCTTCCTCATTCTTGGAGAACACCACAACGTCATCAATGTAAATGAAACAGCACTTACCCTTGATTTCTCTAAGCGCCTGTTCCATTAGTCTCTGGAAAGTTGCAGCAGCATTTTTAAGCCCGAAAGGAAGACGACAAAATTCGTATAGCCCAGATGAAGTAACAAAGGCAGTTTTCTGGATGCTGTCAGGCATAATTTCCACCTGCCAGTACCCGCTTTTTAGGTCAAGTGTACTGAATATTGTGGCACCATGCAAGGATTCCAGAATATCTTGGATCTGTGGCATAGGGTACGCATCGAGGTAAGTTTTAGCATTCAAACCCCGATAGTCTACACACAATCTTGAACTACCATCCTTCTTAGGCACTACTACGACAGGTGCTGCCCATGGAGACGCTGATGGCCTGACAATCTTCTTGGTTAGCAGATTATTGATTTCAGATTCAATAAACTGCTGCTTGTCAGAGACACTTTATATGGGCGTTTTCTGACTGGTACTTCATCAGTTGTGAGGATTTGGTGTTTTACCATGTTGGAATGTCCTATTTCATGAGTGCATACTGCAGGCCATTGCAACA
Source organism: Leuciscus waleckii (assembly GCA_900092035.1). Lineage (NCBI taxonomy): Eukaryota > Metazoa > Chordata > Actinopteri > Cypriniformes > Leuciscidae > Leuciscus > Leuciscus waleckii. The sequence goes on from FLSR01001261.1 coordinate 2,806, forward strand.
TTAACTTTTCCAATTGTATTCTGAACTGACCATTAGTATTAGCTTGTTGAACCAGTTTTTGAATGATCGACTGGGTTTCGTTAGATGGAGGAGGGATGGGTACAGCTATATAAAAATGTACTGTCGCTTGGGATCCATGTGGCAAGAAAGGGAAAGTTTCTTCAGCTCTTCCTTCTCTGGCGGGTATGATGTATTGTGATCTCTGAACGTCTAAAGTCAAACCTGAATCCATCAGAAAATCCATCCCTAGGATGATTGGCAAGTCAAATCCACATCACTCATTATGTATAATGTTAGCTCCATCTTACATCCTTGAATCTCACACTTCCAAGTCACTCTTCCAATTGCAGTCTGCTGCTGTCCATTGGCGAGAAGAAATGCTTGTCCACCACAGGGCTGATATGACTCGTTCTTGCTCATCTGGTCCCAAGTTGACTTTTTAATGAGAGCGAGTGTGCTACCAGTATCTACCATCGCTGTACAGTATCGATCTTGTAAAATAATAGGGATGGTGACAGTCTTGACTCCAGTTATGGCTGGATTATGGGAAGGTTGGACTATGCTTGTACTGGTATGACAAGGTCCTACTTGGAGACAACGAGCTGGTTGAACTTTCTTCTTTTGGTCAGCTGTATTAACTTGACTCCAATACTTCTTAGACTCTTCAAAATCCCTTTCGATCTGTGTGCCAATCCTTACTAGTTCAGCAACATCCTTCACGGTCCCTCTTAACAGACTAGCTAGACGAGGGTTACAGTTTCTTAGGACAGCCTGGACAATGTCTCTCTCACTCATTCCACTTTTCCATTTCATACATAACGCTCGATACCGGTAAGCAAAATCCCGAATACATTCCTTCACCCCTTGTTTCCTTTCCTGCAATCGTCTAATAGCTACGTCTTCGTATCTTCACTTAAGAAGGACTGCAAGAAGACTTCTCGGAACTGCTTCCAACTCCTCACGTGTTTCCGTTCTGCCAACCACCAGTCTTTAGCGGTACCTTTGAGCACAGCAGTCAAAGCAGCCAGAACTTCAGCATCACTAAGAGGTCGAACTGCAAAGTACTCTTCACATCGCTCAATGAAGTTTACAGGATCCTCTTCCTGAGCATCACAGAAGCTAGGGAACTCAAGTTTAACCGGGGGATTGTACTGCAAGGATGTATGACTTTCTGAATACATTGCTGGAATGTTCTGTACATGATAAGTTTGATTTTGAGAAGCTGTATGAGGAGTAGAGCAATTGGGAACAGCCTGTGTGGAATTATACAAGCGAGCATTGAAGATTTGAATTTTTGTTCAATTTGGACATCCCTCCGTTTCAAACAGTCTATCATGGATTGTCCTAAGTCCCTTATTGCTAGTTCCAACTGGTCCTTCATTCTATCTCTCTCTCTATCAAAACGGTAGTTCATTTTTTCCTTCAGCGTTTGAACCTTGGATTCCAACAACTCTTGAGAAACACACTCCTCTAACCGCCGTTTGTTCTCTTCCCAGCTGCCTTCAAGTGTAGTTAGACGATCTGATAGCCTCTCTACTATCACTGTTGTTGATATTGGTGTGGCTTGGTTACGCTCACTTTCCCATTCAAGTGGGGGTGGGGGTAAAAACCTTTCCTGCACATCATCCAAGATATTTTCCTCCTCTTCTCCTGGATCAATGTACAAGTCGCTAAATGTGTGCATTAACTCACCCAACGGGTCTCTCCGGGTAATAAATGCCTCAGATGAGAAATCCAGTTCAGGACCATATTCATCCTCTCCCAGAGCAGCCTCACTTGCCATATTGAAATATCAGAAATCTACACAAAACACAAGAACTTATAAATGCCTGCAGGTCCCTGTTCGGGCGCCATTATGTAACAATTCGTCTAGTATTCACACCCAGACTATGGTCACAAGATTTATATTAGGGAGGACACCACCGGCATTGTCTGTGTAAGTTCAAATACTCAAAAAGACAAGAAATAGATGCAATAATGAGTATTATTCATAAAAGAAAGAGGTAAAGAATACATACGATCTTCAATACGTGATAGGAAACCACACATATAATACCCAGAGTCAAAACATTTCAACATATAAGGAAAAAGTCACGCATCAACAACATTATTACAAAAGTAGTGCAAAAGTTCTTATCTGGATAGGCAGAAATGACAAAGTCGTTTCTGCTGTTCTCAAGTGCACAACAGTCTGGAAATGAAATGACTGGCATCCATCCGATATAATCCGTCATCAAGCAACAAGACTTTTGTCCCTGTACATCAACCCCAGAAGATACCGTGGAGAATAGAAGTAAGGTGTCCTGGGTTAAACAGTCCTTCTGAAGTACAATCCTCCTGGATATTTATCAGGAAGGACTAAAGAGTCATTGACTGAGCAGAAAATCCCATAGATTCCCAGTCTGGACTCTAAGAGTGGTACGCCATGCTGTTAGTCCCCAAACACCTCTAACTCCTTCTATCATCGCCTTACTGAAATCCCAGAGGAATAAGCCCACTATTTCCCCCTAGTGTCAGGTAGTAGCCTTACATACCCACGGGCAACTAATGTGACAGGTCAAGACTGTTACACGTGCTTTCGTCATCATACGTAAACTTCACTTGTGCAGCGATTGGTGGAAACAAATATACCTCTAATAATATTTAGCCATAAGCTGAAGTGACATCCAATAATTTCCTCAGTGCATAACTTACATTTCACGGACATATTCTCCATCTGTAAATGTTAGAAAGTCAATATTTCCAGTTTGCTGTCATGACTGGGTGAGCTTTCTGCAAGCTAAACTTCCGTGAACGAGCGCCGCCGCGTGCATGCGCGCCGAACAGACGGAGTGCAATAGAATAGGAGCGCAATTATTCTGACTAAAATATACATTAGCACTAAATTATAAATATATTTAGCTAAAATATTTGTTGGTGAATATTTGTTGTTGTTGGTGAATATAAATTGCTAGAGAATTTAAAACCTACATGTGTATTTTTATGATATTAGCTTTGTTTGTTTTTTTGTTTAGTTTTTTTAAGTTTAGTAAATTTAACTAGCCTACTTCTTTAAAAAGCATTATTTTGTTTTTAGATTGTAATGTTGCAATGTTAGAATGTAATGTGATTTGACCCTTTTTTTGGATAGACTGCAGATAGACAGCAAGGTTACACTATGTTTGTTTTTATAACCTTCAATATGAACATTGTTTGTAGGACAATATTGATCAGGATATTAAATATATAAAAAAATAAATAAATAGAGATTTTATTTTATTTTATTCAAATAGAAAAATAATGATTAAATACTCAGATTATACCATACATCGCAATTTAGCCCAAAAATCTGATTTATTTGGCAATTGGCTATTTCCCAACCCTACCGGCTGAAGTTTTAGCTAAACTTTAGGCTAATGATAGCTACATTATTATCACTGTGAAATTGTTATTTAACAATTAGCCTACATTCAGTCCTGGATTAATAATTCAGTTTGTTGTGCCCCCCAATTTTTTTTAGCACCAACCGCCACTGCAATTAAACCTGAGTGTTCACAGGACAAACAGGCTAATTGATTGTAATATTAATTTACGACAGTAAGTTAATTATATTAACTGATCCAAATATTCATAATCAATTATAACCAGTTATTTTTGATTATTAATATTTCATAGAGCTAATTTGCTACAAGTACTTTTAATTGAGTAGAATATTTTATTACTCTTTCCACCTCCTATGATGTTGAAATAGCATAATGACGTATGACGCGATGAACGAGCTGTTCTTCCTGTTGAATAAAGTGTCATATAAATGAGTGTCCTGTCATTCTAAAATTCTCCTTTCACTCAGCGTCAGGGTGAAGTGGAGAAGATCAACGTCCCAGCAGAATTTGCAAGAGTTCATACCATCAGCCCTTCCCTGGTACCCTCTTGCTCCACATATTATACTTTTTTTTTTATCAGTGTTCCTTGTTGTGTTTTCCTTTCAATAAAGGTGGGAAAAAAAATGTGAAAGTGCAACAGAGACACAGTGTTTAAACTCTTGGTGGATTTTTGCAAAAAAAATTATTGCTAATAATAATTGCTGAATTTTGTTGTTCCCATAGCAAGAATATCTTAACTATTAAAAAAACAAAACAGTTAGCAATCTTAGCATCTTATGTTTTCTCAACTGAGTGTCACATAATTAGTGGGAACGCCTCATTTTTAGAGCAGTGTGGCCAGTTTAACGGGATATTGGTTTGAAGTTGTGTGAATGTACTTCACTCACAAGCGGACTTAAAATTATTCTAGAAGAGCAACAGACTAAGCCATGGTCGTACCATCCACAAAGACATCAAATCCCCCAGGTAATCAGTAATTTATGAACAGACTATATTTGTCATGTTATGGGTCAAAATGTTTTTTGTTTTTTCAAAATTTGGAAATTACACTTTTTCTGTGTATCTTCAGTCTGCAGGTTAAGACAATATGTATTACTACTGGCATGTTTTCTTTGGACATCATCTTGTCTGGTAAGTTCAGAAGAAAATGTATACATTAAAAAAATCTGACTTTAAAAATGAATAAGCATTTATAAGAATAAGACAAAAGGGCTGTGTGCGTTCAGCTAAAATGAGCTGATTCAAATCATAAATCATAAATCTGCTTACAAAATTTAATTTAAGACAGTAGAATTTTGCTGTAAATGTATAGGTCTTAGCAGGAATCAATGGATTTTTATGTTTGACATTTATTTTTATGTCTGAAAAAGTTGTCTGAACACATTGTGAAGGGCTTGTTCAGACTATTAAATTTAGTTAAGAGAATTATGGCTAAAAAACAAACACCAAAAAGGAATAATAGGTTAAATAGAAATTCCTCTTTCTGTCATCCCAACTCAAATTGCAATTCAATAGGTTACTTCAATATATTTTTTCATTATTATAGTGTAATACATATAGACTTATTTTTATTTGTGTATGATCTCATAATCAAGAAAACATTTACTGAGAGTCCATTATTTGTTACTAGTTAAATAAACTTGTCAAAAAAACACATTTCAACATTTTCATGTCACAACAAGAGTTTAAAGACTTAAAGAATTCACCTTCTTCATGGATTGCGTAGTGGAAGGGTGTATCTGAGGATAATCAACATTCTTAGCATTTGTGAGTAAGTGACTGCTGTAAAGAAGTTCTGCCTCAGCCCTGCCCATATAATTTGCAGGTGGGATGGTGGGGCATGTCAACACCACTTTTTGCCAGGGTGAATATTGTCCTTACCACTTTTTGAAACATTGTGCGGCACGGATGTAGCCTACCTAATACAAAAAGAACATCTTCAGTTGATTAGCAATTTGTTCGTTTGTGTTAAACAAGAGGCGATCTGGCGCTGAAATCATGCTGGGTGCTGTTTGCCGCAATAGGCCTACCTTCTGTTTGTGATCCAATGGGGATTCTGATCACGGTATAAGGCAGAACTATTTATACGCGATGCAAAAGACTCCTTACCATAGTAAACATGGTAAATATGACCGCTTGAAGAAATCAGACAAATTATATAGGATATCACAATTGTTGTGTAAAGGCAACTCATGTTTGAGCTACTGTAGGCTATATAGATTTCACCAACTGCATAATATCCACATATCTTTTCTAATATTATACAGAAAGTATCTTTATCCACAATGATCTGATTGATATCCTGGTCCTTTCTCAGGCTCTATGGGGATTGAGTGGTGGGATCCAAATAAGACCATTTCAGCCCCCCAGACCTAAACCAGTTCCTCGAAATAATAATTCTTCATCTACAATATCCGCTCATGACATGGGAATCAGTGAAGAGAAGTGGGATAGGCTACAGAAAGCTCTGTACTGGCCCGGTCCAGATCAAGAAATCACTCAGCTGAATCAGAGCACAAGCCCAGTCCACTCAACATTCTCTATTGTGGGACTCAAGGAGAGTTACAAAGTAGGAGAACATATCTCTGTTACCATCACAGCCAGAGATCACAACAAGAACCTGAAAAGATATGGAGGAGATTTTTTCCAGCAAAGCTATTCAATTCAGAGCTAAAGGTGTGTTTGTTTTATATTATTTTATAATATTTTTTTAATGAAAATTAAGATATTTATCATATTGAGTTTCATTTGCCAGTTAAATGTTGATTTTGTTTACAACATTTTATATATTATAGTTCTCTTACGAGAGGTTCTCTCGTATTGCGTAAGTTGCTTACGCTACGGGAAAGTCATCTTTTCTCGAGATATGAAGCCAGAAAATTATCTTTAATTTTTGTATTTATTGTCAATGCAGTGCAGCAGCTAGCAGACCTAGAGCGGATGACTAGCGCGCTCATTGGCTGCCGCGCGGCAACTGCAGCAGACAACCACTGAACCCCGCGTGACGTCAGGCCCAGTTGAGGGCGCGTGTCCCTTACTCGTCAGAGCCTGCCAGAATGGGCGTGGCTTTAGTGTATATGAGGACGGGCTCGGGTGCTGCTTCCCGTGATTTTCATTCTCTTCAGCGAAGCTCTACGCATCCTGAATCCTGAGAAGAAGCCGCCGCCATAGAAACAAGCGACTGGCAAGCAGAGGAAAGCGTCTGAAGAAGCCGGTCGTCTTTGCCGCCTTCAGCCATCCGTGCCTGCCACGCTATCCGGCGACAATATCCTTTCACTGCTGTGTGTGTTCGCCGCCGCGACACACACTCCTTGCCTAAAAGAGCGCAAGCGTTTTTGTAAAAATGCCTCGCAGTTCCTGTGGCTCGTGCTGAGCCCCGCTCAGCGCTGGAGACCGCCATGTGATCTGCGCTCTCTGCCTGGGTCGAGATCACGCAGCTCTCGCTCTATCTTCGGGAGGCTACGTCCACTGTGAAGAACTTTCAATGTCGACCCTTCGGGCTCGACTTGAAATGTTTGACGCCGAAGCTGTCACTCCGCCCGTCACTGCGCCGCTCCCAGAGACCACCGGAGTCTGTAGTGGCAGTCAAGAGCTCGCCAGAACCCTGCCCGCGAGCCTCTCTCTCTCCTTCTCCGCCCCCCTCCCGGATGCGCAGCTGCCAGCTTCGGCCTCACTGCCGCCGCCTCAGGGGACGAAGCGGAAGGAGATGCCGCCGGTGACAGCTGCTCTATTCTGGCCTCAGACAGCGAGGAATGGTCCGGTTCGCACCATTCTGCCTCCTCTTCTGTCCAAGAATCCAGCCGGACGCGCTTATGCGCCTCCTTTCCAAGGCCGCGGAACATGTCGGTCTCGAGTGGTCACCGCCTAAGGAGCCCGCGCCTAATAGACTCTACGGCTGTTTTCTTCACCGCCGCCGCCAAGCGCCCGCATCCAGATCTGCACCCTTCCTGCCGGAGCTCCACGCGGAGCTCTCTAAATCGTGGAATGCACCATTCTCCGCGAGACTCCACTCTCACGTTTCCTCGGCGCTCTCACAGGTTGACGGCGCCGCCGGAAGGGGTACAAAACTATCCCCCCAGTGGAGGAGGCGGTAGCAGCGCACCTTTGTCCGCCCTCTGCGGGATGGCGTTCAAAGGCTGCCCTCCCGTCTAAGGCATGTAGAACGACGTCAGCTCTTGTCGGCCGCGCTTTCTCTGCCGCCGGACAGGCTGCGTCTGCACTACACTCAATGGCAGTCCCGCAGATCGACGGATCTCTCCCTCCGCGCTACTAAGTCTGCGGCCCAGGCGATTGGAAGGTGCATGTCGTCGCTCACCGTCACAGAGAGGCACCTCTGGTTGACGCTCGCTGACATGAGGGAATCTGAGCGCGCCACATTTCTCAATGCGCCGCTCTCCCCAACCGGCCTCTTCGGCCCATTGTTGACTGCTTCTCGGAGGTGCAAAAGACCACGCAGGCAATGAACCTTTTTCTGCCTCGACGCTCTAGCTCTGCTGCAGGCCGCTCTCAAGATCAGCCTCCTGCGCAAAGCTCTAACCAGCGTCCAGCACAGCCTCCGTCTTCGCAGCGACGACAGGGCGGCCGCCCTAGATCGCGCTCAGCCAGCCGTCACAGACCGCCTCCCCCGCAGGGACCCTGGCCCAAGATCGTGCTGAGACCCGAGCACGTGAAGTCCTCTTAGCTGCTGCAGGAGGAAGAGGCGGTTAAGTCCCGCTGCGGCCGGACCACAGTCAAAACACCCCGCTTTGTCAGTCCCCTTAAGCAAGGCTACTGCAGAAGTGTATTTGGCAGCCAACAACCCACTCGCCCCCATACAAATGCCGTTTTCACGGCTACCCAGAGAAATCTCAAAAAGAGTTTAATATCTGGTTATCCGGCTCAAGCCGCTGGCATTTCAAGTGTAGAAAATGTGCCCACATCTCAGTGTTCACTGCTACACACAAGCACGATAACCCCCGTGTCTCTCGCAGAGCCCACTCTCATAAAGCTGGCAAATGCTGCTCGAGTACTAAAAGTAGTACTCACTGCCCGCTCTGTCACACGGCCAAGATTACCTCTTACCGGTCATGTTATAATGTAAGTCCTGCGCCCGCTCACGTGCGCTCACACTCACTGACAAACACTTTACCCCCGGCGCTGCTCGCGCGTCCCAGTTTTCCCACAAAATGTTCCCCGTCCAAGAAAACCGGGACATTGTGTGTAAAACAACCAGCCATCGCTGTCAGCAAGCCGCCATATCCAAGCAGCGAGAGCGCGCGCCGCGCTCATACCTCTGAGTCAGGTTATCGAGCCCACGAAGTGCGGCAATCGAAACCCGGAGGTCATTCTGCCCTTAGCTGTACATGCAGAAGCATGGGAAGCTATTCCAGGTGTGTCAGAATGGGTGCTGAGCACAGTAAAGCAGGGCTATTCGCTGCAGTTCGCTCGCCGTCCCCCGCGCTTTCAAGCACGGACCGAGACGAAAGCGAATTCGGAAGTAGCACACCTAATTCATGCAGAAATAAAGAACCTCTCGTAAGAGAACGTACTCGGTTACCTAATGTAACCTCGGTTCTCTCTAGAAGAGGGAACGAGTATTGCGTAACCTGCTGTGCTCGCGCCTCGAGCTGATTTCACTCAGTCGAATGAAAACCAGGGAAGCAGCACCCGAGCCCGTCCTTATATACACTAAAGCCTCGCCCATTCTGACGGGCTCTCTCAATTGGGCGTGACTCATGCGTGACGTCATGCGGGGCTCAGTGGTTGGCTGCTGCAGTTGCCGTGCCTGAGCCAATGAGCGCGCTAGTCAGCCGCTCTAGGTCTGCTAGCTGCTGCACTGCGTTGACAATAAATACAAAAATTAAGGATAATTTTCTGGCTTCATATCTCGAGAAAAGATGACTTTCCCGTAGCGTAAGCAACTTACGCAGTACTCATTCCCTCTTCTAGAGAGAACCGAGGTTACATTAGGTAACCGAGTACGTTTTATATACTTTAAAATTGGATTTACCAACAGACATTCGTCTAATGCAGACATTTTCTGCATTACACTTAACCTTCTCTATTCTTCTTGAAGGCGAGTGTGTACGGGGAGGTTCTGGATCACCGTAATGGGACTACTCTGTTGCTCTTCTTCTGCCCTGGGAAGGTCAGGCACAAGTATATGTACGTCTAGAGCACTCCAGTGAGGTTGTGCAGATTCTTAAAAAATACAGGGAGTCCTCATTTCCACGCAGCCACTATAATGGCTACTTTGAAGGGCCAGGACCCGATAAAACCAGGATCAGTGAAGTAGTAGAATGTAACCTTAAGTGGGGTGCAGATGGAAGTTGGAGTAAAGGCGACTGCTGCTGTGAGTATAAGGATATAAAAACAGGGACGGTGTGGCAGTGTGAGAGACCAAAGAAACTTTCTTGTAACAAACTGGTTCATCACTCTAGCGCAGGTTTGGAAAACCCATTAAATCCTTTTGAGATGCAAATTTTCACAAAGTAAGTGGGAAAGGATTCAAAATTAAGTACAGAGGAATTGTAAAACTAGAAAAACTGCAGAATATATATATATATTTTTTCTCTCCACAGGACATTAACAAATGTTGCTATTACTGGAGACACACAAATCATAAATGTCCTTCCCAACACTACAGGCATCGGTATGTTCATATATCAGGACCGATATAATCTAAAATTAAATGTAGTTAGTTGCAAGAGAATCAAGAATTTGCATAATTATGACCCAGTCTCTTTGGGTAAATTTTCTTTGCTTTAGGCACAATGGAGAGATGCAGATCTGGCATGATGACACCAGTTGTTCCTGCAGGATTTTATCTGAAAGATGTCTGGAAGTCTTTTGTGTGCAACACCCAACAGTTCAGTTCTGCACAATCCGGAAATTGTCTTAAAAACAAGATTGTCTACTTGATGGGAGACTCTACCATAAGGCAGTGGTTTGAGAATTTAGAAATAAAAGTGCCAGGCAAGTTATTCATACTCAGAGGCCCCAAAAAGTATTTGGATACTTCATCAACAAATGCATGAATGCCTTGCCATTATACCAAAATATTAAACCAAGTGACAATTTTTTTAAAAGACTTAAATAGGTTGCACTTTAACACTGCAATTATTTTCTTCATTGCAAAATTAATAGCAAAAATGGTTCATAAAGTATTTGTTTGCATCTAATGCAATGACATTCAGACATGCAAATGTGTCAGTGTATCTTAAAGGGATAGTTCGCCCCAAAATAAAGATTCTGTCATCATTTTCTCACCCTCATGTCATTGCAAACTTGTATGACTGGCTTTCTTTTGTGGAACACAAAAAATAAGATTTTCATACATTTGGATCATATTGACTTTCATTCTATAGACAAAGACTGTTGAAACATTCAATATCATCTTACACTGTAAAAAAAAATTACATCCCCAAGTCAAAAATTTCAAGTGAACGATAACATCTAATTTTTTCAATTAGTCTGACGTATTATTTCTCATTGAGCCAATGTTAACAGACTATTGCAACAAGAATTTCACTTGGGCCAATTGAACAATTTAGATGTTATCGGTCACTTTAAATATTTGATTTGGGAGGGTTAGAAATTTTTTACAGTGTATGTGTTCTGCAGAAAAATAAAGTCATGCATGTTTGGAACAACATGAGAGTGAGTAAATGATGACAGAAGTTATATATTTTTTAAGTGTACTATTCCTTAAGTGCCCGTATATTTTAGGGGGATGCTGTGTACAATAAAAAGCAGCTTTGCAAAGTAGTTTAGAAATAAATAAAGCAATGAGTCTAATGTAAGTTTTACTTATCTTATTTAGACATAAAAAGAATGGACCTCCACACTCAACATTTTCTTGGACCCCTGATGGCTGTAGAGTTGAAAAATAATATCATTGTTCACTGGAGGGCACACAGTGTTCCTTTGCGATTTCCTAAAGTGCCCATTACCGACTTGCATTACATCAGCAATGATATTGATGAAATAACTGGTGGACCTCATGCAGTCGTTGCCTATACTTTATTTGCTCACTTAGATTTTCACCCATTAACATTTTACGTGCATGAAGTGGCCAAAATCCGTCAGTCTGTTGTTGCACTGTTGAGTCGTGCACCAGAGACTACCGTCATCATCAAGTCTGGAAACACTGCAGGAATAAGGTACAATTGTTCATTTTCCAATCCTACTCCAGTTTCAATAATTTTTCTGTCTTGTATTTGTAATATGGTACATTTGTCCTGCTGTCTTTATATTTAAAGTCTAGAAACACAAATATGCATGTGCTGAGGTGACACTTCATTTTCCAATTCATGCAAAATTCCATCCCTTAAATGTGTAATTCAGTCCATACCATGTCATTACAAACCTGTATGATTGTCTTCCATGGTTTTGCAGAGTGTCTACTCATTTTCTTTAATAATATAGAGCTCAGCATAAAACATGAGGAAATATAGAGGAATTAATCATTTTTTCAAATGAACTATTGTTTTTCCCCTATTAGATAGGCCTACAAGGTCAAAGTTAAATGTCAGTTATAACAGGTGTCAGACTAATATTTAAGTAACCTACTCTGCACTTTTTCTGGTAGAAAATGCAAACAATGTAGTTTGTTTAAACCAAGTTAATATTAATGCTTATAGTATTGTCTGTTACTGATCTGTTTTGTTACAGGATATTTTTCAAAGTGATTGGTATGCAATGCAGCAAAATACAGTGATGCAGGAGATGTTCCAAGATATTGATGGAGTAATCTACTTCGATGTCTGGCAGATGACGTCCTGTCACTATTTATTGAAGATCTTCACCCAGGTCCTGTTATCATTGCTAATGAAGTCGACATGTTGCTCTCATATATCTGTCCTGCCTGACACAATAGAATAATATTGACCTTACTTTTTTATAATATACCAAGAAATGTATGTACCTACAAAAATGAGCATCTGTAAGAAACTTCTGGTATACATATTTTTAAAATGTATCAAGCTTAGCACCTAACTGCTTAATGTAAACCTGTATAATCTCAAAATTAATTAAATTAAATTTATTAATTATTTATTTCTTTTTAACCTCAATCTTTGGTTCCAAAAACTGAGGTAACTTTCAGGGTATGTAAATGGTCATAGTGGTACTGTCACGGCTTGGCAGATGAAACAGACAGATGAAGGTAATTTCCAACGGAATAAGTTTTAACCTCTTGTAACCCAGGTTAAATGTGGTGCTTAAGAATAAATATATAATATAATTGTATATTCTAATAGTTATAGTTTTCATAAAAAAGTTGAAACGATCTGTGAATTAATTATCCATAAATTAAAATAATAAGTATGATAATTGAGCACAGAACATGTGACGTATTACACGTACACGAGTTGTGTATGACGTAAGCGGATGACCCATGGAAGTGCGAGAGACGCGCTGACCACGAGATGAGTGATGTAAAGATCGATCGGTTGCATATTTTCTGAATGTTTATATGATTTATTTTGAAATGTTAAGTGATATATTCTGCTTAGCCATGGATGAATATTAATTTGCATATCCTCAATATGTCAAGATAATATATGTTGGTCATGAAAGTTGAGATGGATGTTTAAACACTCAGTTTAAAGAGTAAGAAGTTATAAAGAAATAATGTTGAATGTTAATGACACTGTTTTGGTAAAACAGGTCAGGTTTATTGCTTGAGTTGGAAATCTCTCTCATGGATTTGAGATTGCGAGCCACCCAAAATCTGAATGCTGATATCTGAACCTGGGAAAAGACACTTTTGCTGTGTCATGAGGACCTTTTTCGTTGCGCTATAGACATCAACTTCTTCAATTGGGAGGACATTCTTTTCCACTTTGCACTGGTAGGACTGAACTGATTTCACTCACCCACTGGACTTTATTAAAGGACTTTCTGGACGATATTCAGAAGACGATTCAGATTCTAACAAGGGTATTGTTTATTGAATATTGTTGAATGTAAGTCGGATGTAAATTTTGGATTTCTTTTTGATCATTTCAGTTTTATATAAGTTTCAGTTGGGTTTAATTGTGGTTACATGACATTGTACCTTGTTTAAGAAATTATTCGGTTGTCTAAACAGTATAGGGGGCACACCAAACACTAAAAGCTAAATAAAATAAAACCCTAAACTCTAAATTGAAGATCAGTGAACCTTAAGAGCTGTCCAAAATACAGCTAAATCAAATAAAATTGTGCTATAATCCATATCTAAACAGAGATAAAGTAGATAATATAGATTAAATTGTAAAAGGAGAAGGGAAGTAAAATCTTAAGAGAATAAGACAAGAAACCCAAAGACAACACAGAGAACTCATTTTTTTGTATACATTTGATTGTTTTTATATAGTTTTATTTTCAAACCTGATTCATGTTGTTTACGTGACTGTTCATTCACAAAATATATATTTTTTGAGTATCTTACCTGTTTGTGTGATTTATTTACTGCCAGTATTTATTCTGTTCTCCACTAACCTAGAAACTGGTCCATTGCTCCAACCTACGTTGAGGGCACTTGTTACACTCTTAACCAGCGCCCCTATTTTTGAGAATTTTCTGAAAATGACATACCCAAATACAAATGTCTGTAGCTCTTAAACCCTATGGTCCACATTCATAACTCTGGTCTTTTTTTAAACTAGACACTTGAAACTTTGTTACCCAAGAGTCAATATAACTCAAAGTAGCATAGGAACAGAGTACAACAAGGTAAAATTTACATGAAAGTGACTTACGATTTCTTTGAATGAACTTAAAGGTGCTCTAAGCCAGGGGTTCCCAAACTTTTCCATTCCAGGACCCACCTAGACAAGAATAATCTATCTAAGACCCATCAAAATATAAAATAATTTTAAAGCATGAATGTGGGGTGGGAGGCGTTAGTTCTCTTTGGAGCAGTTTTTTTTCCCCTTGGGATATTTTGGGGATATTTAATTAAATTTTATCAATCAATAAATTCCTCTTGAAACAAACTTTGTTGTATTATTTAAATTTAATACTGTGAAGCTGCTTTGATACAATCTGTATTGTGAAAAGCGCTATACAAATAAACTTGACTTGACTTGACTTGACTTATAGAATGAATGACAAGTTTAATTGCAATACAAACTTTTGGCACATTATCAAAAATTGAGAGCCTAACAGCCTAATGGCTGTTGAAATAATGTGAAGAATACTGAGTAGTTTTTGTCTGCTGCCTCAACTGATTTACCAGAATGGCAGAACAAATTTAAAGGAATGAAAAAAAGATTAAGTAAACTTAATCATAACCAAAGGTTTGACATGACAAAAATCAGAATATAAAAAAATATAATAGACTTATAATTTTATTTGACAGTAGGCCCAGGACCTAGAATTTCAATACTAATATTTATGCTGCGAGTTTTGTTAAACTCATTGCAGCGCAGAAAGCGCTTTCGTGCTCGTGTGTGTACATGTGAAATACTTTTTATATATAGGCTATATTTTTTGCGTTGTAGCAAAATGCATGCAAGGGAACGCAAACAACGCACTCTTACGACGTGTGTGTTGAGAGAGGCGCGGGCGCGATCGAACAGTGGAAACATAAAAACATACTCCGTCATTTTGTTCATAGGACATCATTCAAACTGCAAAGTGTTTACTTATATTTGTGTACACTCGCAATAAAACACAACATTGTGCTTTTGTCAAACTGTAAACTCTTGTCAAACTGTAAACTCTTGTCAAACTGTAACCTACAACTGTCACCCAACACAGTAAGTTACACATTCTACATTGATTAAAAGAAAATCAAATTTGTTTTTAATGGTAGTATTATGTTATACAGAAATAAATTATAATTCAGATGAGAATGAAGTTAGTGTTATAAAAATTAAGGAAAACAAATGCAAATATAGCTGCAAGCAGCAATTATCGGGGCCAAGCGCAAGCAGATGACAGGATATGCCAGCATGGCTGAAGGTGTCAGACCAACTGACACAATGAGCAATTAGAGACATTTAAAGAGGATTTTAGGTGAAATGGCTGACAAATCATATAAAAAGTCATTCAAAATATGATTTAATGGATTATCACTTTCGACCAATAGGTGGAGCAGTTACAAAACTGATGTGATGTGGTCAGAGTGAAGTGACAATGACACATACAAAATTTGGTGTCAATATGTCAAGGCATTACAGAGATAAAGCCTGAATAGTGCTTTTGGCATCATGACTCAACTTTGCTGCTGCACTATAAGAAAACGGTTTCGTCTATCACACAAAATCCATAACTTTTAGGCGGCACAGTCTGGAGATGATATGATTCGATTTTGGTGAAAATCGGACAAACGGTCTAGGAGGAGTTCTAAAAAGTAGGTTTTGAATGAAAATCAAGATGGCGGACAGGAAGTTCGGCCAAATATGGCAAACTTGGTATCTATGTTCTCAGCGTGACCCAGGGAATCTATTAAGACCAGTGGCATTTCAATAGGCAGATTGATTCAAAGGTTATTAGCCTTTTTGGAAATGTTGTTATAACTTTTGACCACAAGGTGGCGCTGTTTTGAAACTTCTCACGCTCCTTCAGGGCATCGTGCTGATGACCCATACCATGTTTCGTAACAATCCATTCATGCGTTCTTAAAATACAGCATTTTAGCACAAAATTAAAAATGGCCGACAGCCAAAATGGCCGATATGGTAAAATTGGATATCAGTCGACTCAGCATGTTGGCCTGAATCTAACGAGACCAATTTGATGATTTTTGGGCAAACTGTTCAGCAGTTATAAGCAAAAATAGCCATTTTTCATATCTCCGGACCAGTAGGTGGCGCTGCGCCGAGACGCAGCATGTAGCCTCAGGTCATGCTTGTGATGACATGTGCCAACTTTGGTCTGAATCCAAAAAGCGTTGCGGAGATACAGGCTTACGTCTGTTTTCGCAAGCGCTACGTAAAATTTGTTTGTGGGTTTTTTCGAAAATTGCTAAGCGAATCAACTTGAATTCCATAACTTTTTTGTCGGCATGGTCTGTAGATGATCTGATTCAATTTTCATGGAAATTGGAGCAACGGCCTAGGAGGAGTTCGAAAAAGTAGCTTTTTCGGAAAATTCAAAATGGCGGAAAACTTTTATTGACGGAAAATGACGTCATTGGGTGCAATCGAATCATCATGAGCTCAGGAATCAGAGGAAATACGAATTTTGTTTCTAGCCCTTGTGGTTCAAAAGTTATTAGAATAAACATGAGTGAAACTTTGGACAGTTGGTGGCGCTAGAGGGAATGACTTAGACACACAAAATTGGTGTATTTAATGTTGGGACTGTCCTCTATCAGAATGTCAAACCATTAC
>FLSR01001262.1:9910-42106 GCA_900092035.1 Leuciscus waleckii
AGAGAGAGAGAGAGAGAGAGAGAGAGAGAGAGAGAGAGAGAGAGAGAGAGAGAGAGAGCGCAGAGGAGATAGAGAGAGGAAGACAGTGCATAAAAATGGCACCTTACTCACAAGTCACAAAATCTGACCTCAAAATGAAAGAGAAGTCAGCCCAGTGCTATAGACAGCTTGTTAAAATGCAGTCTGTGCTTCTCCATTGTTGTGTGTGTTATTGGTAAGCAGCCAAACAGTCTCAAACGCTTGGTAATATTTATGAAACATGTTAAACCCAGATACTGGGATTCATTCTTGTTCCAATCAAAAGTAGTGTGTGAAATTAAAAAGCCTCCTCTGAGTAACCTCTGAGTAATCTTCTATATTTGTGTAATAATAAAAAGTAAAAAGGCCTAAAATGATAAGGCAATGAGGGTTATTGAAGCATTTCCAGTTAAAACGAGCAAGTCCTGGAGGTAAAACTCATAGTTCATTTAACTGTACCCCACAGATAATGCATTTGCCTAATATAAGCTAATGGCATATTAATGATAATAGAAATGGAGACGATTATAGATAAGACCCACACAAAATTCAGTATATTGAAAATCTGAAGCTATACAGCATTCAGCGCTGGAGCTGAACTCAAAGTCTTATTGTCCAGGGTTAGACACAGATGTTTTTTGTTTATTTACTAAAATGCTCAGTATTCAACTCACATTCTCCATTCCATTAGATGGTATAAACACTCATTAAATTCACTGAGCTGTAACTACAGTCAACTCACTTTTAAATTAATTCTCCCTCTGCATAAACATGTTTACCCTTCACTTATCAGTTGCTCTTGAAATGAATGAGAATGGCCAGCTATCTGATGTATGGGAATGGAAGGACAGAAGGATGGAAGGATGGAAGGATTTTAATTTAGGCATGGCCAATAGAGGAAAGTGTCCCTAGAGGACTTCCAATGAATGCTATCAAAGAAATTGTGTTCGGAGCATGCCTGTGTTTCTCTGTGTGTGTAGATTGGCGGACGGCGGTCGATATTTATCTGTAATTGGGAGTGTGTGAAAAGAGAAGGAGTCTGTCTGGATAAATGGGAACAGGCTATTTTGTTTTAATTTTCTTATTAAAGGGGTGGTTGATTATGATTTCACTTTTCTGACTTTAGTTAGTGTGTAATGTTGCTGTTTGAGCATGAACAACATCTGCAAAGTTACAACGCTCAAAGTTCAAAGCAAAGGGAGATATTTGCTTTTAAAGAAATCGTTTTTTAAGGACTATAGTTTTTAACAAACGGCTGGTAGGGACTACACGACATTCCTCCCGGGTTGGTGACATCCCCAACCCTAAAATTTACATAGACCCCGCCCCCGGAACACATTTTATAGATTATCAAGACAGAATATGCAAATCAATGACTAGAAGATAACTACACATAAGCTACATAATTCTCAAATCTGAATGTCCTGTTGCATCACATGGTGTCACCTCTTCTTGAGTCTCTCCATCATTTTCTGAATCCAGTTTGAACATTTTCAGTACATTTCTGTGTGAGTGCAAGCTGTTGAAGCTCTGCCCTCTGTGCTGGGAGCAGCAGCTCATTTGCATTTAAAGGAACAGACACAAAACAGTGAATTTTTTAACGCCAATTTTAACATGCTATAAAAATCTGTGGGGTATTTTGAGCTAAAACTTCACATACACACTCTGGGGACATCAGTGATTTTTTTTTTCATATTGTGAAAAGGGCATTATACCACCCCTTTAAACAAACTCAAGTCACATATAAACTTGGACTCAAACAAAAGTATTTGAAGCGACTGGCTCTCTATTGACAGCCATTCAAAATATGCATGTGTTCTAACAAAATAAAATTTGCAAGCAACATTTAAATGACAAATATCTCATTATATTATAGTAAATGTTTTATTTTTACAGTTATGGCTCAGGTGATTGGCTAATAAACAATTGTTTCCAGAACTGAGTGGCATGAGCAAAAAAAAAAAAACAGCCAAATTTTAAATTGCCTCTAGGAGTCCCATATGGCCAGTGTTTTTTTTCTGGCCAAAATATAATTCAAATGTGGCCTAAATATAAGTCCTAAACAGTATGGCTTGAATTTTTTCCCCTTCAAATGGAAAATTATATTACAAAATATACATTAAAAAAAAATAAATAAATTGGGGGCAAAAGATTTCTTCTACTGGGAAGAAGAAGAAAAAGGTGAGTTTGCTTTAAGGAGTTAAAACCACATGCATTCATCCAAGGAAGATAAAACGTACCTCGATATACCTCGAATGAAAGTCGCTTTGGATAACTTCATGAATGTAAATGCAAAATCTGGCTCTAGCATTATTTCACATTCATTATTATTTCAACATTCATGTTCAGATCAAGCGTTTAGTGGTTGGAGAACTTTGTTCTGCTTGATCATTAGTGGCTCAAAGCCAGATCCTCACAGATGGTTCTGGTCTCTCCTCTCACACCTTATGGTTTTCATGGATGGAGAGTGCATAGAGACGTACTTTGGAATTAAAGATGAATAATGTAATGTTTAGTTTAACTTAAAGCAGATCTTCCAAATTAGTTTCTAAAATCCTACTGTAATCACATCGTACTCCAGTGTGAATTACAGAAAAGTGCACTGTAGGCTATATAAACTATAATAGATCTATATATATACACCTTCCAGTCCATTTTCCTGTGTTGCTCTACACACATAATTCAAAAGAAACTGTAGTGAAACTTCAGAAGTTTTTGGAAGGAGTGGAACGGTCAGATTGACAGCGTCATGAGAAGATATCATGCGCGGCGTAGTGATCAGTGATGTGGTGAGAGTTCACCAGGGCAAACAGCAGGGGATGGAGTGAGACTGTGCTGTGCATTGGCCTGTCACATGAATGAAAAATACTCTGCTTTAAAGAATGGATGGAGTTGTACTGAGACCTCGACTCATCCTTTTCAAACAGCTCCCACTTTGAAAGCATATACGTTATGTGGGAGTGAGATGGTGGGAGAAAAAACAAAACAGATATAAATAATTTAACCTTGTGGTACTGCAGACAAGAAAAATGAAGAAGGGAGCACTACATTGGCATATATGTCTTATCAGACAGCATCTTATTGCATATGATCCACCTGTAAATTACTGCATTTATAAATGGTTGCATTGTGTTGTTTATCTTGTGGATACTTGAACTGATAGAAGAGACTCATATTGGCTCTGTACCAAAACCTTGTGAGCTGCCTTGCTGTCTACTGGCTACAGCAGCTGGGTGTTCACACTAAAAAGTGAGCAAAAGTCATTCAATTTCAATGACATTTAATGCTTTCTGGCAACATGAGCAGCAGCGTTTGAACAGAGTGCAACTTTATGCAAATGAGAAGTGATGCTGGGTCACATGATTGACCACCTGATACAGCAGTTGAGTAATAGTTTAATGTTGTAGCTAATTACCATTATTAGATGAGTGCCTGGATGTTCTAATTGAGCTGTTACATCCCCATACAGAATTATGCTTTTCTATGGCAACACTATTAAATATGTGTACTTTGAATAATCAATAGACAAAATCAACAAACATCAAGTAGCTAACAGTCATTATAGAAATGCATTATTAATGTATAGTTTATTTAGCGATACATTAGATGTTTATTCAACTCTCTGCTAGCTACCTTAAACGGTATTGTGTGACTCATGTTTATTATCAGAATAATTAAGACATAAACAATAAGTAAATAAATGAATTATTAAACAGATATATTATGAGGCAATCACTTACAACAATTAACAGCTGAAGCCGCTGACATTTTGAGTGTTTCCGCATGACGTTACAGCAGTCAGAATGACATAATTTTAACATTATGTGTAAGCACCTTAATATCTACTACAAACTGCAGAGATATAGCAGTGGCATGCAGTGGTGTTCTGAAATGAGGAGGAAAAGTCCTCACAGTTTATAAGCTGTTCTTTTTAATAATACAATTATTTTAGTATCTTCAGTCATTAAGCTTGGTAAACACGAGTCACACACAAATATACCTTTAATTTCACCAAGCTGATTGCTCACTATACCCAACACCAACACCACCACCCCCTCCCCCACAGTCATCATGTTTGCAGGCCATTTCAAGTTTGATTTTGATGTGACATAAAGCGGAATTCCCATTAACGCCATAATGTTGTTCATTCAGACCGATGTGCAAACGCGTATGAAAACCAGGGGCGGGATTTATCGCACAAACCAATCATATCCAATGGAAGCATTTGCTTCTCTCACATGACTTTCCCCCATTTATTCTCAATTACGCCCCACTAAACCCACTGCAGACTTTAGGGTGTCTATTAAAACTCAATGGGCTGAGGGGAGGCAAGAGAGACGTGGACTTTCACTGCAACTTTACTGGTGTCGCTTTTGAACAGTTACTTTAGAAAAATGATTCATACACTTTTTAATGTCAAATTTTGTAATATTTGTGTTGTTTTATTTTTGTAATATGGATTCTTTTCCATCCAATTTTGGAGGAGGCACTGCCTCTCTTGCCTCCTCGGAGGAGATGCCCCTGAGATAAAGGAGTTTGACATTAAGTTAACAGTGTAATACACTGAAGGCTAATTCAAACTGCATCGAAAGACACTTACCAACGCCAACAGACATGTTTGTTGGGCATTGTCGAATCAGTATGTCACCCCTGTCTGCATCTGTTTCCATTTGTCTGTGTTTGTTTTTACCGACTGAACAGGTTGAATCTGTGAATGGAATGTCTGAAAAGTGACTTGTCGGCATGTGATTGGTGGTGATTGTCGGCATTGGTCAGCATCTGTTGTTGGTGCTGTTTGAATTAACCTTGATAAGCATAATAATACAAAGCAAACCAAAAGTTTTAATTTATCTCACTATATCCACCATCTTATTTTTATTAAATTTTTACTGAACTTGTTGCAATGCATTCTGGGTTTGGCTTCTGTAGGGTACATTTAGCTGTTTTAGAATACAAATAAAAAAACTTTAATATACTAGAAACCTTTCCATTCCACAAAATGTTCTTTATAGAGGAAAAATGTTGTTAGATTATTAAAATGTTCTTCACACAATTTTTTTTTTTTTTTTAAACAATCTTTTTAAGATCAGTTAAAAGCTGCTTTTCCCAATCTTTTTAAGATCTGTTAAAAGCTGCTTTTCCACTGTCGGGCTTCTTTGCTCACAGTTCCATTCCATGCCGATCCGGCCCAGCCGGTACAGATATGGTTTCACTTTTCCATTGTGGGTTTTAATTGTATTGTTAATTTGTGTTTACATCACTCAAAAGTGCCCTTAGCCATGCAGCTACAGAGACAATGATAGCTATAGGCATTAGACAAGTGACCATTTATATGTTGTGATGTCACTACGTGCATCAGCAAACGTGCTGAGAATTCCAGGCCGAGAACGGTTTGTAATCAAGTGGAAATATATCTGGAACCATTCCTTACCGATCTTGGAACCGTTCGCCCAACGGCGGAAAAGCGGCTAAAAGTTATTTGGGGAACCCAAAATTATTCTTCTTTGGCTTCGCTGTGAGATAAATATATATTATATATATATATTAAAAATAAATAAATAATAATTTTAAGAGGGTAGGTTGTAATGTTAAGAGTGTAGTGATTATAGCTGAAGATGGAGATGTAGGACTAAAATAAAATATTATAAGATAATTTCATGTTCTTTCAATACACATTGAACAAGTCTAAAGACTGTGGTATAAAGAAATGGTGTCCTTTCTGATATGAAATATTATGAATCTCTTTCATAACTCCTTTAAGTTATAAGCCTCTGTAATTGACATTTACCTTTTTCTCTTTCAATTTCCACTCCGCTGCTTCTTGGACACGTTCCATAGGTAGTGTGCATTCAGCGTGAAACAGTGCGAGCGATTCACACTTGAGTGAAGTGTTATCAGTGAATACAGTGAGACAGAGCAGGGGTCTCATTAGTCTCTCGGACAGCGAGACTTTCTCTACTGTATGTGAGCTGATTAACTGGTAAATCATATTAGGGTTATTACAGTATTGAAAAGTTCACTCGTTTTTGTCTTTATTTCGTTTTATGTGTTTGTTTAGTTTTAATTAGGTCTAGGGGTGCATATGTGGTTTTATAACTTATCATTTTTGACAGAATGCTAATTACTAACTCATCATCTATTCATTGAAAGGAAATATGAAAATGATTTTCTCTCCATTTTTATATGTACAATATATTTCACTACTTGTGCATTCATAATATTTCAAACTAATACGTATGTTATGAAATTGATACTTTTATTCAGCAAAGACGCATGACAGTAAAGACATTATGTACATAACATAATGTAACAAAAGTTTTCTATTCATTAAAAGAAATTCACAAAAATATTAAGCAGCACAACTGTTTTTCAAAATTGATAATGATAAGAATTATTTATTGAGCAGCAAATCAGCATGTTAGAATGATTTCTGAAGGATCATGTGACTGAAGACTGGAGCAATGATGCTGAAAATTCATTTTAAAATACATTAAACTATAAATATTTTATATTGCAATAATTTATCATTATATTACTTGCTGAGCTAAGTGACAAAAATATTACAGACTCTGCTACTTACAGTATGTATGGTGGACTTCATCACAACTACTGTACATTTATGTGTGTGTATAGTCAATCCATCTAGAAAAAGAAAAAAAACATTCAAATAGACTGTTTTGACAAATACCCTTCCTCTGTCTATATGCTTCAATGGCTCTCATGCCCTCTTCCCCAGCTACACGATTCACTGTGTTCAACACGCTGTACATCAAGCTGCACGACTCAAATCACTGGTGATCACAATGTCAAAACATTACAGGCATGCACAGCTATAACACAGCACACAGCTTATGTTCCGGTGGTTGGTTTAGGGCTGTTTTTCAGCCATATGCCGCCTGCAGCAATACTATGGTGTCAAAGAGACTGCAATCTGCTCTCTACGCAGGAGCTGAGGCGCTGATACAGACTGCAAATGCACCTGTATCACATCACTCTCTCCGAATGGGCAGAGGCAGGTCAGGATTCATGGATTTAAAAGCACCATGTGGAGCGAGCAAAGCCATTGGATGCCTTCAGAAAACTGCACGTCTGCTGTTGAGATGGCTGTGCCACAGAGAGGATTGTGTACAAGGGTAGTGAAGGTCAAGTTGAGGTATTCCATCTTCCCTTCCTCATGAATGAGTGTACAGTCATTCAGTACATCTGCATGGCTGTAGCACATCACACTCATTAAACGCTATATGGCGCTAATTTGAAATAGCCTATTGAAAATGATACACAAGAAATGATGTACAAATGTGGTATTTCACATCCACAACCCGACAATCTGAAGCTGTGAAAGGCAGCAAACGGAAGAAAATATAAGTGTAATGAACACTTTCGAGAGTTTGGAAAATGTATCACTTCCACTAACATTATATTTAAAATGATATATAATAACATTATAACAAATATTTGCGATATGTTGCTTTACATTATATTACATTATAATACATCCGTGTTGTTTTTGTATCATTTATAAACAAGTCTTATTCATTCTTATAAATCTTATAAATCTAGTCTTTATGATTTTTTTAATAAGCTTTTATTTTTATATTTTCAGTATTTTCCATTTTAATGTTTTGTAACATGCCTGTCAGTATATTTTTCTTTTTAAATCAAATTTTGTTTTTAATTGTAGTTTTTTTTTTTTTTTTTTATTCTTAGTTTTGTTTTTTTTTTTTTTTTGAAAGTCTTAGTTTAGTTTTTTTTGTCATTTTAGGATTTCATTTATAACATTTTAAGTTTTACAGACTGAATTTATTTTTGCAGTAAAAATTCATATTTTATAAGCTGATTATAATGTTAATATCCCAACCTAAGTAAAATCTGACGGGCCTTTGTATCACACTTACAACCACAAAAAACAGGTGGTAAAACTGTAGAACCAAAACTCACATATAGTGACATGCAAACAGACACAAAACACAATCATGGTAACACACACGATAAAATAATGCAACAAATAAATATTAATTTAACAATATAAAATGTAACATAAAACCAAAACTCACATATAGTGACATGCAAACAGACACAAAACACAATCATGGTAACACACACGATAAAATAATGCAACAAATAAATATTAATTTAACAATATAAAATGTAACATAAAACCAAAACTCACATATAGTGACATGCAAACAGACACAAAACACAATCATGGTAACACACATGTAAAATTACATATATACGTACTATTGATACAAAAGTTATTGTGCAGGGTCACACTGGGATTTATTACTGGCTTTAACTGTAAATTATAAGATTAAAGATTACTTGCAAATTTAACATTTTACTGTAAAATTACATATATACGTACTATTGATACAAAAGTTATTGTGCAGGGTCACACCGGGATTTATTACTGGCTTTAACTGTAAATTATAAGATTAAAGATTACTTGCAAATTTAACATTTTACTGTAAAATTACATAGCCTATATACGTTTATTTACCCTAGTAGTCAGCCTCAGCCATAATTAACTTATTCTATGAATCAAAATTATTTTTCACAATTATTTTTGAGATAAAATGAGAAGTATTCAGCCTGCTATGTGATCATAACATGGCGTGCAAGCATGTCAAAGAAAGCAGCTTTTATTTGTTCGACTAACATGACTGGATTCTTTATCTCATATGAGTGTACATTCCTTGGAAAATGTATCAAAAGTTTCTATTTCTTTACATGTAAAACATTTTTAATTAGTAAAAAAGAAAAAGAAAAGACGCATACCCAATGGCAACAGACTGTTTATCAGGTTTTATCGGATCAGTTACCCCTGTGCTTGTTTTTACCGACTGAACATGCTCAATCAGCATTTGACGGGTCGTAAAATGTCGGAGAAATGATGTACTGCAATCTGCTGATTATCAGCATTGGAAGGTTGCGACGTGAATTAGCCTTAAGAGACTAAGACTGGTGATCTCCAGCCTGGTGATTAAGATCAATGCAAATCACAGTCAGACCTCATTTATTCAACACTTGTTTCTTAAAAGATTACCAAAATATCACGTTATGTTATCAAAATGACGGTGAGAGTCTTTCATCCCACTTTTGGGTTCTATTTTAGGCTCCTTTTTTTCAGTCACAGCTTATTTTCAACAAAACAATGTAATTTCCGAACACAAAGAGCTGCAATCCATCAAAAACCAGAGAGAACCAAGTATGTTCTGAGCTCTCACTGGTTTTCTTTCCTATAGAGCTGCCTCCTCATTCTGACTGTGAAATATAAGCTTGATCTGTGCATTGGCCACTTACATTCAAATCTAGAATGGTGAAATGGTGTTTAATTCATTAAGAACAAAAAAATATCTTAAGAACAAAAGTAAGAATGTCCCTACACTTGGCATTAGTGTCTCTGCAAACATTTATACATTTGTGACCCTGGACCACAAAACCAGTCACATGTCGCACGGGTATATTTGTGGCAATAGCCAACAATACATTGTATGGGTCAAAATTATCGATTTTTCTTTTATGCCAAAAATCATTCGAATATTAAGTAAAGATCATGTTCCAAGAAGATATTTTGTAAATTTCCTACCCTAAATATATAAAACATTTATTTTTGTGAGTGAATGCAGCACAATCGCGAACATAAATGCACAACTTTAAAGGCAATTTTCTCAATGTTTCGATTTTTTTGCACCCTCAGATTCCAGATTTTCAAATAGTTGTATCTCGGCCAAATATTGTCCTATCATAACAAACCATACATCAATGAAACGCTTATTTATTCAGCTTTCATATGATGTATACATCTCAATTTCAAAAAAATTGACCCATGTGACTGGTTTTGTGGTCCAGGGTCACATTTGGCTTGTAATAGGACACTGGGGCAAATGAACTAAACATTAAAAAAATTTATATATTTGATATTAGTACTCTTTTGCCATTATTTTATACTCATTTGAAGGTTTTTCCTGAAGACACATATAAAATAATCCCTTACATGTGCTATCTGACTCCAGAGCACATGAACAGAAAATGGAGGCCACTTTTCAGATTTTCTCTGTATTCCGCCCAGAGATGGCGAGATAGAGAGAGGGAAAGAAAAGAATATCGGGACCGCAGCCAAGTGTGACAGTGGTTCACATTCTCCAGAAGCCTTGCGGGCTGAAACTCTGAGCTGAATGCTGAACACCTCTGTGCCGCACTGCCGCTCCACCCCGCCAAGATAATAAAAAGCAACCTCCAAGCTGAGGACAACGCAATGGCCTCCGCCGTGCAGAATTATTAAACTCAGTGGAAGATTATGGTGGATCCACAGTCACGAGTTCTTCGGTGCTTCATGACGGTAATTGCACTCTTTACCAGTGCCTATGAAAAATGATTTGTAAACAATATGACCTTTTCGTAAATCCCATCCTTCACTTTGAGCGTGGGCTCAGTCTAATAACAGTCATGTAAAGAGGTGTTAATGAACCGTGATGATAAATACTCTGAACTATAAATGACCAAAAGCCATTTTTGGTCATACTTTAGATTAGTGTCCAATTCCCACTATTAACTCTGACTTTTGACTCAGTAAACTTCTAATTACTTCTTATTAATAGTTAGTAAGGTAGTTGTTAAGTTTAGGGATGTAGAATATGGTCATGCAGAATAAGGCATTAATATGTGCTGTATAAGTACTAATAAACAGCCAGTATATAATGTGCATGCTAATAAGCAACTAGTTAAACGGTTGGTTCACCCAGAAATCATCATATACTCACCCTCATGTTGTTCCAAACCCATAAGACTTTTGTTAATCGTTGGAACACAAATAAAGATATTTTTGATGAAATCTGAGAGATTTCATGACAGTTACACAACTACCACTTCATAAAGGGATCGTAAAACTAATCCATATGAAATTGAGCTGTTTAGTCCAAATTTTCTGAAAAGACACAACCACTTTATACGATGAACTGATTGAATTTAGGCTTTTATTCACATATAGCCTAAACATTGATCAGCGAGCAATATGAATGAAAGTCTTACGGGTTTGGAACTACTATCAGGGTGAGTATTTATTAATGACAGAATTTTCAGTAACACTTTATTTTACAGTGTCCTTGTTACATAATTACATGTACTTTCCATAGTAATAACAGTAAATTATGCATAATTACAGCAACTAACCCTCACCAAATCATAATCCTACCCTTACCCTATAGTAAGTACATGTAGTTAATTAATATTACTCAGTACTTACATATATAATTACACTGTAACAATGACATCTTAAAATAAAGTGTAACCGAATTTTCATTTTTGGGTGAACTATCCCTCTAACAGGGAGAATTGGACCCTAAACTAAAGTGTTACTCTTTATTATGAATTAGACTAGAGTCAATCACATGACCGGATCTATTAAATTATCTGATTACAAAATAAAAATACATCAAAACATACAGTAACATAAATACACCTCTTCTATGATAAAGATGTTTTATTTCTCAATAACAACTCATTTTGATATTTATTTGGGTAGGCATAAAGTAAAAAATGTCAGGGCCATAAAATTGTCCATATTATAATCAAGAAAAAAGCATAATTGAAAGGAATGACATATATAGAATCATTTTCTTGTAAAAAAAAATTTATAAAATTGCTTTACTTATTATTTGAAAAACTTTTGACCACCGAATCAAAGTCATGTGGTGCAACCAACAGAAAAAAAAAACTATTCAGAAAAAAAAGTCAGTAAGTCTCTAAAATATACTTTAAATATTAGATTTGATGTTGTAAAATGTAATATGGTGACTACCCAAAAACTAAAATGTAAAATCAAATTTGTAATTTCTTTTGTCAAGTCATGAAATTTTAACTTTTCTCTAAAACAGTATAAAGATTTTTTCAAAACCATTATGAACAAACTAGACTTCAAACATGTGGTGTAACGGTTGTTATTTTGGACTTATTATATTTTTGTCTGTATTTTTCTAATTATGTACTAAAATATTTTCTCTTCATCTTTCTAGAATTTCTGTCTTTATAATGCACCTCTGTGCAGCATTAAAACACGTGGTATTTTTCATTTTGATACAGCTTCTGCAGAGTAAAATCATTCCACTGTAGATAGGCTCATTTAACCATTACATAATTGGCTCATAGGGCTGTGAGGGGGCCCTTGCTTATTGGCTGCGGGGGTTCCTGTGTGCCTGTGACATAAGTACTGTGTACATAATGTATGTATTATACTGCATGGCGCATACGTTTGGATGTTAGTTCACAGGGAGAAGTGTTATCTAATACAGAGAGGGAAAGATTTGATTTTCCCCAAGCCTCAGGTGTCAGACTTTAGCTTCAGTCAAGTCTCACATGGTTTTCCCAGATTAGCAATGACTGAATAATTATCTTAACAATGGCATTGAGACACTGTACTGATGCATAACTGAATACTATTTTCACAGGACTCACCTCACAAAACACACAGAAATCGTGTCTTTGTTCAGCTTAAACTCTGAATAAAATTAATCCTTTTTCTCTGCTATTGTAAATACTCAATGCAAATAATGATGTACTATCCAATGACGTTCGGTCCGGCTGTGATGTGCGCCGTGCTTTATGATGTGTACCATTTTGCATTTTTTATTAGATTCTTAGGCCATAACAGAATAGCTGGAGGCCAACTGCAACCCTGACACAGACCATTAAAATGCAAATCAAGCCCCGTAATATAAAACTGAGATCTATATTGCCATAGACCCTTAGAGGTGAACATTCAACAAATCACCTCTAGGCTCATTTAGCTTGTGTTATTCAGTAATGTTATCCTATCTATTGCGTCACCCAGAAAACCTGTAGGCCAGTGCTATTATGCATGCGTTCAGCATTTTTCTACTTACGGCCAAGGCTGGACTGAGGTGTTTCACATCAACTGTGCTTAGTTCAGCCAACAAACAAAGTGCTAAGCTAATAATGTAGCCTGCTTTGCTAAATCCCTGATTCTGTTCTTTTGGGATGGCTGTCAGTTTATATGAAGACTGCCAGTCTGTAGCAGGTGGAAGAGATTGTAGTTGCAGCAAATAAAGTATCTTAATAGGTGACGATTTAAAAGAGGACCAAAGTGACATGCAGAATTCATAGTGGGAAATTAGGCTAATGGGTTCTTGGTTCTCCTCCCAGTACGATGCATTACTTGATTCTACAAACATCCGGGCATGTAGTGGTGTTAAAATGATTGGTATACAAAAATAAAAATTCTGACATCGTTTACTCACGTTCATTTAACTCATACATATCTTTCTTCTGTGGAACAGAAAGGTGAACTTTTTAAAGAATATATTGGATTTTGAATAGGTAAATGAGGACTGGGACTGTCAAAAATGACAAAAATCACCATAAAAATTAAATTTTTCCGACTTTATGAAACCAATGGATAAGACACATGCCTTTGGTGTGAGAGACCCGGGTTCGAATCCACTGTGAGACACCAATGTGTCCCTGAGCAAGACACTTAACCCCTAGTTGCTCCAGATGCGTGCGACCTCTGACATATATAGCAATTGTAAGTTGCTTTGGATAAAAGCGTCAGCTAAATGAATAAATGTAAATGTAAAAGAGTTTACAAAAACATCAGAGAATACTGACATTTTGTTCTATTCATCATACAAATATGACTCATCATTCAGAAGACTTAGAATATGGTGAACGGGTCATATGATATTTTTATGATAATTATGTTCTATAGAAGCTCCAAACCTTATTCACTGCATTGAAAATTGTATGGAAAAGAGCAACCAGTACATTATTCCAAATGTCTCCTTTTATTTTAAAGGGAAGAAAGAAAACGTGCAAGTTTGGAAAGACATGAGAGTAAGTAATGATAACTTTTGGCTGATTTATTCCTTTAAGATTTGCTTCTGTATGATACTGCACTTCATACTTCTCTCAGCTACAGAGCTTTTACAGATCTTAAAATCATGACATAAAGGTTTCAATAAAGAATAATTTTGAGTGACATGCTTTGGCCAGTTCAGACAGCTGGTCAGGCCGAGAATGGGTTTGTGAGGGAATATATGGTCTGTCTGCGACCAATGATACGATTCATAAATTAGTGAGGAATTAACTGGACATCATGAGCAGGTTTGGTCGAGCTTCCAGACCTCTGTCTGTGGTTTATGAGGCCTTGGGTCATTAAGGATAGTAGAATGGCTGACTCTTTCAGCGCAAATAAATAGAGGGCAGGACGGAACTGGTGTTTGAGGAAGATGTGCTGCGTACATTATTGTGTTTTTTTATGAGCTTGTGTTAATCTGTATAATTTTGTGGGGTGTATTCACACCACTTTTGCAAATTGCAATAAGCATGCATTTTAGGGGACATATATTTCTACAGTACATAGCACTGTGAGAAAAGAGGTGATGTTGCAATGTATATTATCAGAAAATTAAACCTTGGCTACATGTAAACCAAAATCAGGAACCTTTAAAACAGCATAATAGGGGAATTTTACAGACATCCACAAAAGACAAAAATGATTCTTTGCAAATGTTTTAAGTGACAGTTGCCCAAAGCCTGTTTGTGCCAAATCCAGCTCAATTTGAGAGTCTTCATAATACATTTATGTCAAGAGTCAGTCACAGCATGATTAGAGCTCTTTTGTGATGCTTTGGGGTAAAAATGGAACTGTCTCTGATATTTCTGCATGTGATAAGCTAATAGACAGAAGAAAGTCATAAAATAATAAGGATTTTCTCAATGTCTCCTAAATTAAATTTTAATGATCTTTCATGACATAATTATATTTGACTGCCTGCAACCCAATAAGTATAGTTTTATTAACACAACTTCACTTTTCAAAGGCACTTTTCCTGTATATTAAATTAAGGAATTAAGAAACACTGCAACTAATAATGCAAACCTAATGTCAACTTAGTTAAATAAAGAGCCAAACAAGAAAGCAACAATTTGATGTTTTAAACATCAAACAAAAATGTCCCTGGTTACGACTGTAACCCTTGTTCCCTGAGAAAGGAACGAGATGCTGCATCGAAGACGACACTATGGGGAACGCGTCTGCGTGATAATGTCTGAAGCATTTGTGAAACTATACCAAACCTGATTGGTGCTACTTCGTGACGTAGCGTGCGATGGTGTACACAGAAGCTTACAAAATCACGCCGGAACACAACTGTGTTAGCTTCTGATAGTCTGAAGCAAGCTGCTCTCAGGCATTCAGAAGGTGTGGCAAAGTGACGCAGCATCTCTTCCCTTATCAGGGAACAACTTCCCTTTTGAGGAAACTCACTCTGTGTCGAAGATGACATTATGGGGAAGAAATCCCACTGCGCCACACTGACTAATGCCTGCCCTGGTATGAAGCTGTTGTAGCGACCTGACCCGAAACACACTAACAACTGGTCTGACTTCCTCCAACAAGAGGACCTATGCACATAGGGCTTGAGAGCCCTAACAGGGCACAAAAAGTATAGCTTCTCTTGGTCAACAACCTCAGCTGAGAGACCAACGTCTAAGAGCGGGTCTCCCTCCAGACCCACAGCTTCCACCAGGGATGATTTGATTGTACCCCCAACCACTATAATCTGATCTGATCTGATCACTATAAGACCTGAAAACTAGACTCGGGCCGGCCAAAACGGGGATACCAGCAGTAGGCTGGTCCTGTCCTACCTGACCTTCTTATAGAACTCACGGGAGCAGAGCGATTGGGGGAAATGCATACAGGTGGCGCCTTGGCCACACCTGTACCATAGCATCCAGCCTTATCATGCATCCCATGAGGGAGAACCAAAGCGGACAGTGAACTTTTCTCTCGAGACGCAAACAGATCCACTTCTGCGTGGCCAAACTTCCTCCAGATTAACTGGGGTGGAGTCTCCATTCCCAGGGCCTCAGCTCCTGCCTCAACAGTACGTCTGTCCCCACATTCTGGTCCCCAGGGATATTAATTTCCCTAAGCAACAGCATTTGCCCTGAGACCACAGGAAGACCTGATACGCAAGTCTGAGGGTGCGATCTCAAGCCCCCCTGATGATATAGGAGACCACTGACATATTGTATGTTCGTATTAGAACATGGTCTGGGAGGAAGTACCTCAGTGCTAGAAATACAGCCATCATCTCCACGCAATTTATGTGCCATGAGAGATGATGCTTTCTCCACAGACCCCTTGTGAAGCAGCCCTCCATTACTGCTCCCCAGCCCGTGATGGACGCATCTGTTGTCACTATCTTCCGTTGACAGGGTGCCCCTGACACTAGACCTTGAGAAGGAACCATGGTTTCTTCCTATGACAAGGGTACGAAGACATCTGCATGTAACCTTGATCATACGGAACGGGTTTCCCCTCAGGGAGAACCCCCTGGTCCTGAGCCACCCATGCAGGGGTCTCATGTACAGCAGGCCAAAAGGTATTACGTTGGACACTGCTGCCATAAGTCCCAATAGTCTCTGGAACTGTTTTACAGTGATGGTCTGGCCTTGCTTGATCCTGCAGCCAGGATAGACTGAATACGAGCGGAAGACAGTTGTGCTCGCATCGTAGTCAAGCCACATACCACCCCCAGGAACATAGTTCTCTGCAGGGGACACAGTATGCTTTTCTTGGCATTTAGCGCCAGCCCCAAGCACCTTATATGGCCAAGGCCGACATTTCGATGCCAAACTGCCATCTCCTGCGAATGGGCTAGAATTAACCAGTCGTCTATATAATTGAGAACACGAATGTCTCAAGGGAGCCATTGCTGCATCCATGCATTTCGTTAAGGTGCGAGGGGATAGTGCTAGGCCTAATGGAAGACCCCGACATTGGAACGCTTTGCCCCCAAAAACAAACCGCAGGAACTTCTTGTGTTGTTAAAGGATGGAAATATGGAAGTAAGTGTCCTTAAGATCTATCATGACAAACCAGTCCTCGGACCTCATCTGACTCACGATGAGCGGGATTGTTAACATCTTGAATCTGGCGAATTCTCAAATTCCCCCGATTCGATTCTGAGAACATCAACCTCCTCGGAGGAAGACGATCACAACATCGGGCTCTCGCTCGGGGTGGAAGAAGCTGCAGAGTGGGCTTCCATATCCCGAATGGAAGCGCTTGAGCCTGCCAGCGAGAGACAAGAAAGACCCAAAGCAGCTCGAGCTCCTCTGACAGCACCATCTGTAACCCCCACGATCTGAGACGTGGGACCTGAACCACAAGGAGCCCCCTCGAGAGTTGCCCATGCATGATCCGCTCCCAGGCAATGCACACAAAGCTTGTGTGTGTCTCCACCCATGATATATCTTGGGAGGGAGGCAAACACTGCTGGATTGCCTTTCATTTGTCATTATCTTTAATATATATATAAAGAACCAGGACAGACAACAATAAATAAGACAGAAAGTTCACACCCAGAGAACTTGCTGAAGAACAGCTCCGCTGTTGTCTTCCGGCATCCCTTTGTAAGCTCTTGTGTATGCCGTCACACGCTACGTCACGACATAGTAATCAGCATTGGTTTAGTTTCACACATGCTTCAGACACTATCACCCAGAGGCATTCCTTATAGTGTCGTTTTTGACACAGCGTGAGTTCCCTCGAAAGTGAACTGTGAATAATGTCTGACTTAACCATGTCTGATGAACTGAATTGTCTGCAGACTTTATCAAATATTCAGAAATTTCGTTGCAAATTTACTGACAGAGTAACAGAAAAACAAGCACGTTGTTTGATCTACAGTATCGGGGCAATCACGTATACATGGCATTGATGTAAAATTCATGACATTATACCTAGCATCAGATGCTGTGCAAATAATGTAGAGCAAACTGTGAGATATATTGAAATGAGCAGGGGACATACGCTGTCCTTTCAACAGGCATACATTATGCATGCATGCACACATCCATTATAGATAAAAAATTAAGCCTGCTTAAAGGGATTCAAAATGTAGTGTCAAAACTGATTGAATCAAAAAAATTTAGTAAAATCCACCACCCATGGGCAAAATCAGGCAAAATTTACTGTGGCAGGGAGTGTGGATTAGATATGACTGTAAATAATAAGGCATTGTTCTGCCCCTGTGGTTATGGCAACTAAAAAGGCTGACGGTGATGAGGTGGGCTCTAGGGTGAGCTGCAGGATGTTCCCTAGTGAGTCAATGCCAAAACAATCACAATGTCATGCATTAACTCTGACACATAGTTGCACGCCATTGGCGGCAATGGCCTTGTAATACATTTCATAAACAAGTCAAAAACTCTATAGAGTTGATCCAGGATTCTGTGGTTGTGCCATTTACCATATTATAGT
Organism: Leuciscus waleckii; assembly: GCA_900092035.1. Lineage (NCBI taxonomy): Eukaryota > Metazoa > Chordata > Actinopteri > Cypriniformes > Leuciscidae > Leuciscus > Leuciscus waleckii. The sequence goes on from FLSR01001262.1 coordinate 28,221, forward strand.
GACATTGTTTTTTGTGTGGTGTGGAAAACAATGATCAGTTCTGTGTATCAACTGAATAACAGGTCTGTGTGTTAAACCATCACATGAAAAGTAAATTCAAACTGACTGAGAGCAGTGCACCTGTCAGCACTGTGTTCGAAACCAAAGACAGCTGCCTCGCTGCCTAGTTATTCAATGACCTAGACAGTGTTTGGTTATGAAGATACCTCTGATAGATTTAACAGTGTTGTTACTGTTAACTATAAACTAACTATTACAAATATTTTTTGGTAATATACAGTATATAGCATAATAAAATAAGATAAATTAAGTACGTACTAAAGCTACTAAACATAAATAAATACTAAAATAAAAAATAGGCACATACAATTAAAAATGATACAATACACAATAAGGTTTTAATACACTAGTACTCGTCCACACTGAAATGTCGGAAAATGCTAAAATCATCATACTGTGCAAGCGTAAAACAAATATTCTGTCATCTTTGCAGGGATGTAATATGAAGACTGTACAAAGTAACATTTATCTTTAGCAACACTGTGAAAGTGAATAGTACATAGCAGGCACATAGATAACTATCTGTCCAGTATGTGTTACATGACTAAACGTGCTAAACACGTATTTCTGTTTTTGGTTGCATTGTGAGTATTTGCAGCGCATTTCTGTATTTGGTTGCGTTGTGAGTATTTGCAGCAATGTGTTGTCAAACTGATGAAGATATTTTCTTAATTTGCTGGTGTGTGTTTTCTTTTTCTTTCTATTTGCATGTGTTTTCTTCAGTTGCAGCACTTTGAGCTCTCTTGGCCACCGTAGAGATGTCTACAATTTATGTACATCAAGGACAAAAGGTACAATGGCATCTCAGTCTGAGTCAACATTCGTTATTGCACTGCAATGTGGGATTGAATGAGTGCACTCAATAAAGTTCACTATGGGTTCAGACACCTCTACAAATGGCTGTCACCACAAATAGCGCCCTTTTTGAGGGTATAGGGGGCGATTTCAGATTCAGCCTTCTCTTTGCAGGACAGTGGCCTCCAGGAGTGGAATTTGACAAAGTGCTTTAGGGTTATTAGATAGTCAGGAGAGAAGAAACATCCCACACTTCTCAGCAGTTGAGCATATACTTCACACCGCTCCATGTTTAGATTCTTTCAAGTAGTTTCTGGCTTCCACCCATCAAGATTACCACAATAATCTCATCAGAAAGAGTGTTGAATGCACTGTGGAGATTCACAGCAAAGACTTCCACTTTGTAATCGAGTTATTTTCTCCTACAGCAAGCCATTGCTATCAAAAAAGGGACTCTAGCCTTTTTATGCAGTCTTGGAGATGTAATTTTGTGCTTGTATGACCATTGGCCACTGGATAGTGTAAGATTATGACAGCAACCCAGGGGAAAAATGCTGGTTCCTCGCCTTCCAGGATATTCACTTCAGATTAGACAGGCAAGGGAAAAGATAGGTTGTCTCAAATGAATCCCACTACTCACTGCTGGGTGTTTTCTACCTGCATTTAACTTCACATTATGTGTTTCCTCTGTATAAAGCTGAAATGTCATGGATAAAAAAAATGCTTTGCATTTGAGATGTATTACGAGTTATGCACTCACAAGGCCTTTCATTTACATAATGATATTTTCTGGTATAACTTGACCATGGGTTCAACAAAATGATTTCTATCTGCTCCATTACTTACTCGAGCAGGTGCAAATCCTAAATTCAAAGCACATTCAGGATGGTGAACACTAGCCAGAGTCAAAGCGACAGAGGTCAGCAAATGTCCCAGCTGGTTACACACTTCACATTTAATTACTGGACATTTAAACAATTCCTGCCCAATTACTGTACATCTGTTTTGGCTCAGGAACTGAGAACAAGTGACCACAATGCAATGTCCCCGCAATGTTAAAGCAGTCAAAAGGATCTGTGCTTTACAGCATACAAAATGAGTTCGTGTTTTATTCTGTCAGCTTGATGTTGTTGCTGTTGCCTTTCAGACATTATAATGTTGGGTAAAACTTAAAATACAAGAACAGCCACGGTCATTGTCCTTAATCAACGTTTTCAACTCTCTTGCTATCCTAGGGAGAAACTTTGAACATAACTGAGACCTCCATTAAGTCTGCTATGAAAGTGCTATGAAAGATTGTGATACTTATAATAATCTCCCTCTGGGATTGTCTTTGTGCTGAGTATATTGAGATAGTCTAAAATAGTCAGAGATGCATGCACATATTTACTAATTCTGAATATCAATGTCCTGCGAATATCCATATCTTTTTTTCACGTAATTGACATTAAAGTAAACTTTCGTTGTAATGACGTGTGCTTCAGATTCTGATCGTAATCAGCATTTTTGAGCACTGATATTATGCAGAGAGTGAAATCCACGCTTTGATCTAGGTTTGCTTATGGCTCCATAATGGGTTATGAGAGCGTTCTGGTCTAATGTACAGGATTTACATTGCATTTAAATGTGTGCCTAGTGTGCTTGTGTTCAGAGGGAGTGTGGGGAGGAACACATCTCAGCTTTAAATAAATCAAATTGCATTTCTCTCTTTCATTTGTCTATTAAGTGTCGTGGCTTTTTTAAGCCACTGCCTCCCTCTCCTGATCTAATGAGGAGTTAGTTCCTGAGTGAAATGCAACACTTTGGAAGGACAGAAGCATCCATACAATTCGCCTTAAGTGAAATTCTGTAAATTAGTGTCCGTCATAGTTACTGCTTACTGAAAGGGTGTTCACAGTTTCAGGTTTCAGTCTTTTTCGAGGTCAAAAGGAAAATATTGATGGAAAGATAATAATTAAAAAAGATATTGAAGGAAAATAAGAAATAAGAAAACGTTTTATTTGATACTTTTATAAATGATAGCTATTTATAATGATATAAAGGCCTATAAGCATCAGCTAATATTAATAAGACTTATTTTTTTAAAGAATATGTCTTTATTCATTATGCATGATTCTGAATTATCCCGCTAAAAAGTCTTTTTATTTTTGAAAGTGTAATTGTAACAAAATTTTGCATATAAAATTTAGTAGTGTTTGCGGAAATAAATTTGATATTCTCGAAAACAGAAATTTTGCTTATCAAATAAACTATCTTGTTGAGTACATTTTGAGATGAGAAATTTTCACTAGAAAACAAGACAAAAATACGGTCTGATACTCTATAATCTCTATATGTCATTTGGTTGCAATTGAGTAGTGGCGTAATATGATCCAGTCTGTGTGGCACTTCTATTGATCCTGACAAATGTCAAGACTGTGTGGATGCAGTGAGAGAAGTAAAGAGAATTAGAAGATCAGCTGACATTCTGCAAATGGAACATAAAAGCCTCTTTGCAAAAAGTTCACTTCTTTGAGAACAAAACAACCGGATTCACATCAGCTTTAGACACTTCACTCAAGCCTACTCATTATGCATTATGAAAAGTAGTACGTTATTAGTATTCATGCCAGTCACCTTATATCCATCTGTGTAGAGCCCTGAGCAGATAAGAACATTCCCATGCGCACAATAGAGATAAAGAAGAGTCTCCTGTCCCCATCCTCGCTTATCAATAAAATTACATTGTATGTTCTGTGACTGCGAGCAAATTAGATTTTTAAGAAAGTGTCATTTTTCAATTCTGCTGAGATACTATTGTATTACATGACAGTCATCCTCCAAACTATTAATAAACTGGCATTTCAGTTTCTTAAAGAACTCGTGACCTTTAAGTCAACATTAAATTAAAATTAATTTTACACTTTCTTACAGCATGTTACGGTTCTTATGAACAATTCATAAGTTCATGTAAATCCGAAAAGAATAGAAAAAAAGTTTGTTTTTCATAATCCAATCAGTTCCCAATGGACAAAACAAAGTCACCACTGAATATTCATAAATCTAATAAAATGTAACATTACAATTTAGTGACATGTATGCTTCCATTTTAGGAAGGCAAAAAAAACAAAACAAAAAAACAATGCTAATGAGGTATAAAAAATAAGCTTAATTTAAGTCCTCCTGTAGTCAACAATTTTATCCCTTAAAACTCATCTTTGATCATCAAAATTACATATTAAAAAAAATTCCTTGAAAAAAAATTATTATGCCTTAAAGCTTGAATATAACTCACACCCTTGCCTCATTTACTATACGCGGTTCTATGAATATGCAAATAAGCCCCGCCCCCACTCACGCACCAGCTCAGAGATCCACTCGTTGACGATTGGTTACAAGGTTTGTGACATAAGAAACACCAGCGATTTCGAAGAGTTCACTGCAGTTTTAAAGAGAAAAAACTCAATAATGGTATTGACTTATGAATTTGCACATGGTTTGTCTTAAAGCATATTAAAAACACCACATGGACATATAAACAACATTAAAAGCTTGATTTAATTTATGAAATTATAATATATCTTGTTCTATGCATGTTTAGATATTTTTTTACTGGAAAACAAGAAAATAATACTGATTTTTCGCACCCCATTTTTTTTTTCTCATTCAATATGCTGTTTCACTCAGAAATATGATTAGATTAATAAAGCAACAAAGCTGTTTTATGTTGAATTTAAATTTGTACATAGAGAACATTCCACATCAGTTTTCATTCTTATAAAGAGCAAATACATATCTTGGGCAACTATTTCAATAGTGGGGGTCAGGCATCAAAACAAGAATCCATTTTGACTCATATTCTTAAGTACTGACTCAAGAAGAAGTTCAAATAATGCCAACAAGGCACTGTTATAAGAAAACATGATTGCGAATAATGTTGCTAACACTGTGCATCTTGTTGACTCAAGATCAACCAAATGTTTTGTTGTGGTTCATTAATGATCTCATAAGACATTAAACTAAATCAATATCTAAGAACCTTGATTTTAGCACAACAGCATGTGTGGCTGATGCAACAGTTTTATGCATTCACCTTACCTGGGACCTTTGTTATATTACAAAGAGATTGATTTTATTAATGCATTCTGCTTGTGCATCTCGTTAACTTTCCATTACAGTTAATTTATGTGACCGTAAAAACCACTTTACTGTCAATCAGTTTTGCAGGGTTCTGTCTTCACCTCATTCTTCAGGTGCATTATGCTGTATTTTTGTTCTACCTGATTGCACTTTATTGTTTTTAAGCTTGCATAAAGGGAAGTGTGTCCTTTTTCAGTATTAGAACACCTTCTCTTCCAGCTTAATGTGCTGAGAAAACTATAAATGTGCAATTTGTAGGCTAATTTTGCAGTAGTTTGTAACACTGTTGCTGCCTTTGAGTGGTACACATTGGCTGAATCATTGAGTTTGGGGCGAGACTATCTGTTTGAAAGACCATGGTAGATGAGCAAAGTGTACAGTGATACCTGTTTGAAAGCATCAATCTTTATTTTTCAATCGTGCAGCACACTTCTCTTTTAAACATGTAGGAGAATGCTTCTGTTCTCATGCTGCACAGCCAGGGACTTAAGTTTATATGTTTAAAATCATCTCATTAACATGAGTAAGACTCCTGACCAGTCAGATACTTCCAATTTTATTAGCCGTGAACGCTGCTTTGTGTCCAAGACGACTGCAATCGCTGGAGCATTAACAAATCCATATGCATACTGCAGGATACATGCATTCGGCTATTTTTGTAACTTCTTGATTGGATTCAGTCAAATCCTCCGCACAATCGAGCTCTGATGGCATTACCTCCAGATAGTTCTCGAGGACAAGACAGCACCGGTAACTTTCAGGAAACGCTGCGATTATGATTTGTGAAAAAAAGGGTCAATCTTTCTCAAAAGAATGATTCATTCACGAAACATACGTCACTATTCTTAACTTTGCAATAACTTGAAACTACATGTTTTCTTTTTCTTTCTTTCTGAAATGTAGTTAAGTAAAAGGATGCTGTTATTGTAGTAAATGTTCCCCGAAATGAAAAATCCTCTGATAACTAGTAAATAATAGAAAAATATATTCAGTAGCATACACTGCCATTTGTATTTAGCAGCAGGGCCGTAACCACCATAAACATTAAGGACAAGTCCCCCGAAATGACTCAAGTTTTACCAAATCCATCGGAAGGAATTACTATCCAAAACCTTACAGTGCATTACTAGAGAGTTATCATGTTTTTCCCTTTAGAATTCTGACCCAAATATATCCTTCTAAAGAATTTGATAATACTGAGTCATTAGTGGGTTACCATGATCTTCACTTTTAGAATGAATTATACATTATGCATTATTCACATTAATTATGAACCTGTATATAGTAGTCTTCTGGGAGATATGAAAAATAGTAGTTATCGATTTGCTAATAATGAACTACCACATTCGACTATGCACTATTAATAACTAACTCGTTAATTAGAGTTCCTTGTTAGTTAATAGTAGTTTCTAGAGATTTAATAATGCGTTACACATTTGTTCCTGTTTAGTTATTCATTAATGACGGAACAGTATTCTAAAGTGTTACCAAGTAAAAATTATTTAAACTTTGGTGCTGTTTGGTGTGGTTTGACACAGGGTCAAGAGGAGTCCTGTGCCCTGATACTGACAAAAGGCTGTATATGAAAAGACAATTACAGCTTAATTTGCGTATTTGAAGTGAGCTTTGTTCTCTCTCTCTCTCTCTCTCTCTCTCTCTCTCTCTCTCTCTCTCTCTCTCTCTCTCTCTCTCTCTCTCTCTCGCTCTCTCTCTCTCACAAACACAAAATTCCATACAGAGGTATGAGGTCTCTCTCTCTCTCTCTCTCTCTCTCTCTCTCTCTCTCTCTCTCTCTCGCTCTCTCTCTTTGAGGTGAGGTATTTCTGCACAGAAATATTGAGGGGAGGCACAGTCATTTTAACTGACAGTAAAATGCCACCCTTACGGGCAATGCACCTGAGAACGGGTGATTTATTGCTCCATTCTGCTAAAGCCTGCACTGCCTTTAATTAGAAAATACTGAGGAGGCAGTCGAGTGCTTATGCATCGCTTAGATCTCAACCGCCGTCGATGTGCACTGCAGCATCTTCTCTAATATGTGAAAATAAAGATGTAACGTCAGCCTCCAGCATAAATGTCCATGTGTTAATCAGTCACGCTCCCGGTGAGTGAACAGTGCCTCTCATTCATGAAGGAGAGATCACGTGACGGTGTCATAATCAATGAGCCGTGCTGTTTGCAGGTTTTATCTCTGCCTCTTCATTAGCAGTTTGTGCCTCGAACTACAAATATCCTCAAAGCAATACAGAAACCATTTTACAATGAAAGCAAGGTGGGTTACAAACAATGTTTTGTTGCCAAGTGAGCGGAGGCATATATATGTTTGACTTCAGGCCATTGTAAACAAAGTGAACATAAAATATTGAAAAGGGAGACATAAAAATGTCCTTGTGAAATAAACCAACAACTGAAAGGTAAAGCTAAAAATAAAACCATAAATAAAATATTTGTTTTGTTTTAGAAGCAAAACTGCTCATTAACTAAAGTCATCGAGTTCTTCATAATGAGTTATTGGAGTTAATTTTAAATTAGAGACTGCGTTCCTCTGCTGTTTGTCTTGTGGAATATTATCATAATAATTAAGTGTGATCCATAATAATATAATGAAACAACATTGCTAGTAATTGTTCAGTGAGATTGTATAGTATCACATTCGCCCAGATAAATTAGTCTCTACAGAGCCATTGTAATCTATTTCATTTGTCCCACAGTATTAAAAAATAAATAAAATGGTAATCCCATTTATCCACAATGTATCTTGATAGGGAATCATTATCTTGATATAGGGTCTGTGTTTACATATATGAGTGTATATTATAATAAGCTTGCAGATTATGCAAATAAATCCATAAATAAATAATTCAGAGGCGTCAAATGAAATGTCTGTGGTGCAGAGCATAGAATATCAAAACGTAATTTACATGATGTGCAGACATACAATATAATACATGACATTTTATATATCCCAACAGCCATAAGATATGAAAAAAATATATATATGAGGAGAAAAAGTATTGCATAACTCATGCTCACTATGCCAGAATCACTAAGATTTGTTCAAATGAAGGGTAACACTTTATTTTAAGGTGAAGACGTTACACGTTACTACATACTTCTATGCATAATTACAGGTAACTAGCCCTAAACCAAATCCTAACCCTAACCGTAACTCTATAGTAAGTAGGTACATGTAGTTCATTAATTTTACTTAGACTTATTTGAGTAATTTAATTACGTCACCTAAAATAAAGTGTTACTAAATGAATACCCTCCTATTCTCCAATGAATGGATACTCTGGACCTACTTAATATACATTGTGTGCGTGACAGTGTGCTTGAGTATATAAAGTATGTGATGTAAAATGTGCATGGAAGTCTATGTTGGCTAAAGGGTAAATGTTTAAAATCTCTAATAAATCTAGACAGCTTTAGTGGGAATGTTTTATTTTGTCTTGAATTCCCCAGGAAAGAAATGCTTCGAGGTCACATTTGCACTTCCTCATAAAACTGACTCACTTTGCCCAATAAAAGTTTTTGTGATTCAAGTTTAATATCCAGCAAGAAGAAAAAGTTTCAGTGCAGAACACTTTGAAATACTTGTTTCTTTTCTTGATTGAATGGGGAATTGAGTTAGGGAATTGAACACAAGGCTGAAATTGTTCTTTGATCAAAGAGGAATCGGATCCACTGGACTGGATGTACCGCAAATATTTGATTGGTAAAAAACATAATTACTTAAATAATCGACCTTTGCTGGATAGCCGAGCAAATAACTAATTGTTATTTTCTTAACCAAATTCTTTCCAAATGTTCCTGCAAAATTTGATTTAGCAGCCTTGTATTATTCATTAGATTAGTGTTTGAAAATGCATGTCCTGTCCAGTATGGTAAGAAAGTGTTTTTACATGCTCTGACCCAAGGGCATTGGTTTAAATTTTTACATTGGTAAGGGACATTTTAAAGTCAAAGTATACAGATGCACCATGTTTATGCAACATGCACAGTGAAACTGTCTGTTATAGATGATGTTAAAATCTATAAATAATACACTGGACTGGAGTTTGATGGTTTTATTTAAAAACCCTCTTAAAAAAAAAAAAAAAGCACAATTTGATTTAAAAAGAAAATTGATTTGAAAGCTATGAAAGTCAACATCTTGAAGCTCTAAAATATAAACAGTAGAAAACATAAGTGCAGTTTATTAGTTTTCAGTATTCTCTTAACATAGATGGGACATTCTGCGGTCACTTCTGTTTTGTTAATTTGGAGAACCACAGAAATTCTCATCCCATTCCACTACCTTATAGTAGCCATGCTGCTCTTTTCACCCACCAAAGTGAATCTAAGTAGCCTGCTAAAACACATAAAATCTTTTAATTGAATTACAGTTGACAGTCAGAAAAAATATTCACAGACCACCATTTGGGAAAATTTGTGGTAGAGAGGGTCAGATTTTTTGTGTTTGTGCACAAGAGTTTGGAATTATAGAGCGACTGGAAAAAGGTCTAAGGTAGCTGGTTGCTTTGGCTCCAGAGTTTTTAGCGGTTTAAAACTTCTGAAGCAGAATGCAAAACATCTGACAACTCTTTAGTGGATTTAACTGCAACCACATAAGACTTAGACGTCATTTCGCATACACAAAGCATCCCAGCCACCTTCACAAGTGGCTTCGAAGCCTTTAGAACAGAGATTCCCTCCAAAATAAACACCCATTAAATGTCAGTTGGGTTTATTCCTATTAGCTGCCTCAGTAGTAGGCCAACACTGGCTCTGTATATGTTTGTGCCCATGGGAGTTTATATTTGAGGTCTCCAGTGGAGATTTTTCTTTTAGATCTCCATTAGATTCATCTCTATTAAAACTGTGCTTTGATGTGCTCTAAGAAATATTACAGTCACAATGATCTTAGCTGAGCTTCTAAACGACCATTCAGAGAATCAATTTGAATTACAGCTCAGTGTCATTCGCACAAATGTGTGATGCCACGTTGAAAGAGAGGCCTAGAGACCAGGACTTTGATTGAGTGGCGTGACACTAAAGGCACCATTAGCTCTGAGTGAACCAAATGAGCAAGCGTGTGTTGAGCAAATGCAGCTCTACACTAATGATGATGAGCTTTTTTTCAAGGGCAAAATGTGAGTCGCCTACAAGTAGAATTAAATGTTGAGAAACAACAGACTGGGCAGCCGTGGAGACTTTATGTTTAATGCAAATCAAAATAATAAAAACATTTACAAGAAGACTTTTGTATGCATAGCTGTTGTGTTTGTAATATAGTGTGGTTGTTGAACTTGAAACTATTGTGTTATGCTTGTAGTAAGTCAGTAAGCCTTACATCTTAAAGTGCCCCCATTATGCTATTTTAAAAGTTCCTATTTAGTTTTGGAGGTCTCCTACAATAGGTGTGAATGCACTCAAGGTCAAAAAACACTTCATTTTTCTTATAATATACATTGCAGCATCACCTCATTTCTCACAGTCTCTGAAACGGTTCGATAAAGGATTCAGTCTCTCTAAACCTTCAAGGAGCCTACTCTGCTCTGGGGAGCATTTCCCAAAAACATTGATCAGCCAACTATGGTCACAAGTTCAATCTATGGGTAATGACGGAACTTGCAACCATAGTTGCTTTTGGGAAATGCTTCCCTGATTGGTCAGATGGCCAAGTCTGTTGTGATTGGTCTACCAATTACAGTGCATCGGAAACGAAACGTACATTATCATATCTGAATTTCATCTCTGGAGGCTTCCTCAGCACTTGATTTGTATACACATTGATATAAACAGTAACAATGACGTTGGTTTTACCGTATCAATTTGTGCCTGAATCCTCATCCATGCAAAGTGAATTTGCTTTCGCAGCGCAGAAAACAGTGGCTTCTCGACATGTTGACAAAATGAACCAAACTCTTTCAGGTCTCAGCTACAACTACAGTGTTTGAGGGTCAAAGTAGACATTGTTCGTGGACAGCTAAAGAAGACCATAGGCTGGCATTATGCACATTTTTACAAACCTATGTATGTTTGTGCAGGAAGTAAGACTGGAATTACTGACGACTCATTTTAGGCAGTTCAGGGAGACAAAAGCCCCTTTCACTCCAATTTGAAGACATTTGTAAACAGTGCTGAGTAAACACTTAATCTGTGTCATAGTTTTATGAATGGCTCAGAGCCGTTGCTCTTTCAACGGGTTCTGATTGGCCCAAATCACTTCTTACGTCAGTGCGTTCTGAACTAGTACGTGCAAAATACCGGTAATCTTCATTCCGCGTCACACAGCGCATATACCGGTAATTCACTGGTATGTTACAACTTCCCTAACTGGAAAATTGCCTGAACCAATTTACCGGCATATTTGAAAAGGTCCTGTTCACATGTGATTTTTTATCGGTAATTTACCAGGAAGGACTGTATGTGTGAAAGGGGCTAATAACTCCATTTATCTGCATTTTGATCAATGAAATTTTGCACACTTTTTACATTCACAAACAGCTACAGTATATTACATACTACATGAAAGACAATATCTGAAAAAGCATAATAGGGACACTTTAATTGTGAAAATGATAAGTGAGGTAATAAAAAAAAAAATAAAAGTGTAATTTAAGTGAGCTAAATAAAATCACAAGGCATTCAGAATGTAACTCTCTCTTTATTTTGTAATTTCTCAGAACTCAATTAGCATGAATAATCTCACGAGCCTACATTCTTGTTCACTCTTTCCACACTAACGCTTGTCCTCATAAGCAACACTTACACAGGACACAATATATTTATATTTATATAACATGGAGATCTGAATTTATTTTAGCATTCAAATTAATTTCTCATGCCCTCTTCCTGTTGTGAAGGTTATTATCTAAATTCATTATGTTACAGAATAACAGGTAGGAAAGAGCTAAGTGAGAGTTGGCCTCGTACGGAAAAGGAAGATAGAAAAATGGGAATCTGAGAGATAAAATAGCAGGGGAGCGGGTTTGGCACGAGTTCTTTTCCCAATCATGATATTTTATCATTGCGAGAAGAAGAGGATTTCTCAGCCAATGGCTTCTGCGGCTGCATGGTTCAGCCACCCCATGGTGCTGTATGCAAAGATTAAAAATAACAGCAGACCCTCTGCATTTCACACATGACATGTACACAGTGGCAAACTGGTGTAATGTGGAACTTCACAGTGGTCCCAGCTGTTTTGAGTCTCAGTACCCTGTTGAAAAGAGCCAGCTTGTTTTTGTTTGTTTAGAAAACCAGCAAGGAATATTTCAGGTTAAGTACAATTTTAAGAATCTGAAGCATGTGTTCATTAAAAGTTAAGTTAGTATTTGTATTAAGTTGTATTAAATGAATCTATATTATTAGATTTAATATTCCATTAAAAACTGAAAGTATTCAATACTAATAATTTAATTAAAAACATGCTATTTTACCCACATTTGTGTGTTCTATGTATATTTATCCTTGAAGAATTCGCGTTATTCCTCTTTGGTATGAGTCAGGTCTCCTGTGTGCTTTATGTGCCAAGCGCTGTTTGTTTGACACATCGTCTTGCCTTTGTAAACATCAAATCAGTCACTTACTGTATGGGGTTCCATTTCAGTCCGGATGCTGCCATAGAAGGCAGCTGTCTATATAGGCAGTAGACAGCGAGAATTCACTAAACTCCAACTTTAGACATGTGTAAGGGACTGCGTTTCAAAAAAAAATCAAAAGGATTAATTTAGTTGGCTGCACCCAAACACTAATAATAAATAGAAATAGAATAATACTGTAGTTCCTGAATACAGTTTTTAAAATGATAAAAAGCAACATCTAGCCTTCTGGCCTTCCAATCCATTTCCCTTTCTTATTCCTCCTAACACTCTGTGGCTGTTGAAGCATCCAAAGAGCACAATGGCAATATCTACAGGCAACATTGTGCAAACAGTTGAATCATGCAGAATGTCATCCTTTGAATGTACAGTGTGCCGAGGGATTCCAGTTGCTTTGCCATGAGGTGCAAAGCTAGTCATTTACTGGAGTCATCTCCGCTGAGTACAGACCTCTTCCCCACTGCCGTGATGACACTGAATTTACTCTTTTTTACCTTAGGACAGTCCTAGTTCTCCATGGGGCAGTTCTGGATGTGCAAGACTGCAACTGGTCACATGGGTGGCCAACTGACAGATGCATTACTGTAAGAGATGGCACAAATTACCCAGTCTGCTCTCATGGCAGGCGACATATAAGACAATCTGTGGCCTGTTTATTAGTGGAGTAATTAGCTGGGCTCCTCCCTGGCACATGCACAGCAGCAGCTGTATGCACAGACACCCTCCACCTCATTTGTTTATCATTAGATGAATCCTGGAATCACAAGTAATGCTACTAGGGAGGGAGCAAATGGTGGTGTAGTGCAAGGCCCTGTCCCAAATGGCACACTTCAAGTGCACGTGTGGACTTACAATGGCCGCCGCGTGCGTGTGTCCTTAAGTTGAGTGTTCTATTTGTCATTTTAGGTTTCAGAAGGGTGCTCTGCGGTCGATATGCACCTTCAATGTGCACTTTTGCTGAGGAAGATAGTGAGGGATTAGGTTTCCATTTGAGACAGGGCCCAAGATTCAGGCTGCATCCGAAATCGCATATAGTAGTGTTGTCAAAAGTATGACTTTGGTACCAAGTCGCTACTAAAATTAAAAAAATGTGACGATACCAGCATTTCCCTCTAGCATTTTGAGCGCTTTTAAACGGATTCACCTCTGATTGGCCATTGTGTTGATGTGCTCAACATATATGTCTGTGATTGGCTACAATGTGATTGGTCAGATAAATCACATCACATAGAGCCTCTTTCACCTAGCTATCATCATATAGAGACTGTGTCTGTTCCCCGAATTTGGAAATCCAAAAAACGTTTTAACCCATCTAAGGTTAAAAAT
>FLSR01001263.1:0-12025 GCA_900092035.1 Leuciscus waleckii
CAAATTAAATTATACAGTAGGCCTAGACTATAGACTATTTACTTGTGATTTAGCTGCAATCATGTAAAAATGTTATAATATAATTTACGACAGTGCAAGTATTCCACAGCGACTCTAGGGGTCGCTGTTTGACAAAAACACAATTTCTACTTAGTGTGGCTTTAATCGCTCGATTCATACAGTATTTATTAGTTTTACGGTTCTCTTTATGAACTTGGGTGGTAGTTGCGTAGTTGTCAATGGAGGGACTGAAATCGCTCAGATTTCTTTAAAAATGTTTAAAAAATAAGCGCCAAAGTGGTAGTTGTGTGGACTCAATGGAAGGACAGAAATCTCTCAGATTTCATTAAAATATCTTAATTTGTGTTCTGAAGATGAACGAAAGTCTTATGGCTTTGGAACGACATGAGGGTGAAATGATGACAGAATTATCATTTCTACCAGAAAGACTCGGACGGCAAGATAATATCACAATGACATTTATTAATTAATAGACCAGAAAATGAAAACAACAATATTGGATGGTAAAGTTCTTTGGTGTAGGTCCCGTCCGTAGTTCACATTTGGAGGCTAGCGGACTCTGCATATCCTGCCTGAAGATGAAGGCAGGGGCGCAGCCGACCCCCGGGGAGGTATAGACAGGGACCATCCTGGTGCTGGTGGGGAAGATGGAGGTGAATGTTTGTGTCGTCATCTGCAAACTCAAACGTGTAAATAACGATATTTTATGCTCCAAGTATTAGATAGTGATTGGATAGACCAGAAAGTAATGAGTGACGTAACATTTGAGTCTTCCTGGCAGAACTTTACGATAGAGCTTTCATTTTTGGGTGAACTAACCCAAAATTGAATTAAGGAAACTTGTTACAGTCTTTGTTACCTGAGAAAGAAATTGCTAGAACAGCAGTAATCTGGAAATTAACATAGACTTAAACACTTTTGCTTTCTTTGATGTATTTTAAATATGACATTACATTTTTGCACAGACAATACATATAAACTGCAAAAATGTAATGTCATCTTGCTATAGTTCTAGTGCGGTTGTATTTTAGTGCCGTTCTCTGGTGTGTTATATTACTTAGCTAGCTTGTCCAGTGGCCACCCCATAAACTTTACAGCTTAGATGTAATCAAACTGAATGTTTTAATTGACTTTCATTAGCCTTTACAAGGCGCCACACTTTTTTTTTCAACACACATGCACCTCTAAAACAGTACAAATTACACCCAGTAAAGCATGGATATAAACATAAACCTCAATTTAACCACTGAATGTATCTGCTCAAGTATGATAAATGAGTGTAACTGCCATTAAAGTTAGCCTGTAAATAGTTTCAAAAGCAGAAAAAGCTATTGTTCAGAAATGTAGTGAAACCCAGTGTTGTACAGCAGATGAGACAATTATTTCACTCTTTTAAAATGTTTGTAGAGTACTTACTTGCTCTTAATGTTTACATAAAAAGGTATAAATTAAGAATACGCCTTTCTTACTTTTGAAATAAACTACATACAATACACACTTTCTAACTGATTTTCCCACCCAAAAAACCTTAAGTAAATCCTTAAAGGCGAGTTCTCATTCATATTCACTGTTCTCAAGACACCTTCTCTCCACGCTGCTGTATTTCCTGCAATTCACCTTTGTTCCACCTCAATACCATGAGATGGCACTAATGCAGTCCTTTGTGCTTCTGTCATGTCCATTGTTTTCACAAATCTAGATGTAATTTCTCAATCTGGTAGATTACTTACTATGCCTTTTGTCCCTCACATTATCATCAACTTGTTTGTCACACTGAAGAGAAAGTCATTTATCTTGAGCCATTTATGGTTTACAGATCATTGAAATTGCATTAATAATTGAAAATAAAAGAAGATAAACATCAGACATTATCGCACTGAATAATTTGTTTGGGCAAAATGTAACTGCATGGTTCAAAAGACAAAGTTGATTGTGGAAGAAATGAGTGAAAGAAGCCGGGTCAGAGGTCACTGTGTCTCCTGTGCACATCTCTCTCTTTCATTCACAGGGTTTAAGTGGTTGATATCCTCTAAGCTCTTGCTACCGTGTTCTTCCTTTCTCTCCCATTGCCCTTTAAAGAGTAACCAGAGCCAGCGAGAGGACAGCGGGCATGCGGAGACAAACACTCTAGCCCAAAAAGTGAAAGAGAGAGAAAGACGCTGAATGGAAGGGGAGGCCAACAGCAAATGGGGCTGTTTTAGAAAGTGGGGTAGTTAGCAGATAAAAACTGTCTCCAGACTGTAAAAAGATCCTTCCTCTTCTTCTTCTTTCCCCCTTCTTTTGCCCTCCCTCTTTTTCTACAAAAGAAGCACCGGTTTATCTTTGTGCCCTTAATTGGGCTCGGAGACAGAGAGCTACTCAAGGCCGCTGAGACCCCAGACGCCTTTCTACTGTTCATTCATCTCTCCTGTCTTTCTTTCTGTCTATCTCTCTGACCCTCTTGCTTTTGAGCCCTCACTTTCTTTTCTCTCCCTCTCCCCTGACTCCACGCCCTGTATCTCTCTCCTGTCTTCTATCTGTCCCTCAACTTTCCCTTTGTATGGCTCTATCGGATTCTCGGTGGTGACGTTCCTTTTACTTTTCCCTCACATTAGAGAAAGACACACACACACACACACATACACGTATCAGAAGGACAAGAGATGGAGATGGTGTGTGTGTGTGATACACTTTGCTGAACATGGGAAACTGAGGTGCGACTCTGTAGGTTCACTGAAAGGTTGATGCATTCAAAACCGACCACACAAAGAGAGACCGAAGAGAAGTGATACCATGAAGCATCAATGCGAAAAACTCTTTAACCCCTGTATTTTCCTGAATAGGAATTATTCACCAACTTTCCGGGGAGTTACTTTCAGGAATTTATTAGGAATTTTTGTACTGCAATCTGATGTTTATTACACACAATGTGAATTGTCTGTGGTTGCCCTAGCGTTGTCACGTAACCGTCAACTGTCTTTTTAACATATTTCTTATTACGCTTTTATTAGATAGGACAGATCTTACAGGAAAGCATGGTGTCACGTGTAGTCACACACGACAATCAAGATAAACAAAGAGTCTTTTAATGAACAAGGAGAACACGCAGGAGAATAAGAGTCACAACTACACACTAACCTAAACAATTCTGGACAATGAAACAGGAAACTGAGGGCTTAAATAGACAGGGGATGATTAACTGAAACAGAACAGGTTTGATGAAACTAATTAACAAATGCAACATGTTGGAGGCCTCGGTGTCACTTTTTATCGCACAGGTTACCCCTTTATCGTAAATTTCCGACGCACAAGGTACTTCTCTGCTTTCAGTTGTTTGCCTTATGCGCCAGATCAAGACACATTTAATTCTTTGCATTTTTTAAAGTAGAAATTATTTTATAAATATTCACATTTTTATGTGTTGGAGCAACTAACCACACTCCTACCCTAAACCTACACACTTCTCAACAATATAAAAACAAATATGCCATAACAGGCAAATAAAAGTACAGTAACAGGTATTTATTGCAAAAACTGACCAAAAGCAGTATAAAAGTGTAAGAAATAACTCATTGTCTACTGAAGCCATATGATATCTTTTTGTGAAGAACAGAGTGGATCTTGATTTAATCGTTAAAAAGATCCCACTTCGACTCTGTGAATGCACGCAGTCATATCTCATTCAAAAGATACACCCGACTCTCACGAGACATACAAGAGCCAATGCCATTTCTTTATAAAAGCTGATGTAAACGGCAATTTTTTTATGTGTGCATAGGACCTATGGGCGGATGGAGACAGTGACAGTGTTGCCAGATTGGGCGGGTTCCCACCAAATGGGGGGGGTTCAATTTGTGCGGGTAAAAAATGGTTTGGGCGAGTAGACAAAAGTTGGGCTGGTCTGAGGTCAGTTCGGTGGTTTTCAAACATATCATTTTTATAGTCTAATTGGTTAGTAAACAACTCAAGTGTGCATGTACTCCATAAAATCAGTCATCATGACGTTACCAAACACACAGGCCGGCTGAGACGGCTGGCGTTTGTGTTGACATCGCCGACGAGCACGCTTTTAGCTAATCAGCAGGAGAGTGATAATTCATGACTGACGGGTTTTTAGCATGGTACCTTATAGCTGTATTCAAGTGATCGCGAAATAAACAGTAAGTTGCATCTACAGTAAAGAGTGGGAGATTGACCCAACTCTCAAAATGTGGATAACACCTGAGATGGGAGATGACTCGAAGGCTATTTATAAACAGGCCGCCTATAATTTAACTCTGAGAGCACACCTGAATGACTTAATTGCAATCGAATATGGGAGAACTCCTGTCCATCATGTGCACACTGGCCTGACCAGGACATCTGCAATTTTTAAACCTTCCAGACTGCACTCTACTCATCCCCGACCGACAAAGAGTCATCAGTTTTGACTGTGCTAAGTTTTGTGTTATGTTCCACAATGTGTACTTCAAGAAAGACGTACTAGTTTTGTTTGAAGTTAAAGCGCAACAAAAAGGTAAGCGCAGTATTATTATTGTCCTTAATTTTCTGACCACGAATTTTAAGGTGTGTGCAAGGTTTAAAGTCTGTTAATTTCTTGACTGCCGTTTGCAAATATTTGATGTACTTTAAAGAAAATCACGTTTTTTATGTTGTTTATATGTCTTAATGTGTTTTTAATATGCTTTAAGACAAACCATGTGCAAATTCATGTCAACACCATTGCTGAGGATTTTCTACGTAAAACTGCAGTGAAAAAAGACAAAAACGTGGTTTGAAATCGCCGGTGTTCCTTACGTCACAAACTACCTTGTAACCAATCGCGTCAACGTGCCAGCTGGCTTTAGCATATCATTACTATGCTCTGAAGCACGGGGTCTAGAGAAGCAAGGCTATCCTGGTAGATTTTTCTGTTGATATGAAAAATCAGGTACATTTAGCAATATAGCGGATTAATTATGTATATGTTTATTACAATGTTAAGATGAACTATATGCCTTTCTCCACTGACATTATAAGTTGCTTAAAGTGTTTCTAAGGATACACATTTTTAGAAGGCAGACTGAGATGGCGAATGGGAACATTGTTTATGTAACATTAATAACAATTATAGCTGTTTGATAATGTAGTCAACAAAAGGCTAACCATATTAATTACCGTTTTGTGTCCGACGTTGTAGAGAGTGATACATAAAACGTATTACCATTCTGATACATCGACTTGTATACGACCCTGTGTAATTCACTCTTCCACTTCTGAATCAGTTTCTGTTTCAAACATATATGGCTGAATTAAATCAGTATTTCCACTTGCCATTGTGCAGCGTTTACTACAGAAAAGTTGAGCGAGTGGATCTCTGAGTCTGAGCTGGTGTGATTGAGTGGAGTTGGGGCTAATTTGCATATTCGGGGGGAATTTTTTGTCATCTGCTAATTTTCTTTTACTGTATTTGCCATGTTCCGATCCATTTTCCTGTTGTTTTGTTCTACTGGTAGGAAAATCGTTTTGTCATCATTATTTAGTTTTAGGGACATAAATGGTACTTATACACCTTGGTTGTCATGACAATAGAATTATATCACATTCTTTTGGCAGTGAATGATTTGGGTTGGTTTTGGGCAGGTTTTTGGGAGCTTTTGGGATGGAAATCGTCAACCTGATCTGACAACACTGACAGTGATTGCTTTTGGTTCTTTTCTTCACACAAATCAATTGTTTGGCCTCGGAACACTTGGACTTTTTGAAATAATTTGTGCCTGTAGTTGTACCTGCCTCTTATTTCTTGTGTTTTATATTATACAATACACTAATGGGTAGGTTTATGGGTGGGGTTCGGTTACGTGTTCAAACATGTCTAAATAGCGTAAATAAAATAAATGTAAGTAAAATGATGGTGCCTGATTAAATTGAGAATCCTACCTCAACATGTCATAATGGTAAAATTATAATCCTGTAGCCTATATGATTTCATCATGGTGATGAACACATTCCCATGCCCAACGTGTCTGTGTAATGATGCCAATGGTTTCTCATTGAAAGCAATGGAGTACTCTGCTGCACAAACTCGGGTCACCGGAGGCACTGTTGCACTATGTTTCTTAAATAAATATACTACTGTACAAATGTTGGAGTAGGACTCTTTTTTGCCTTTTTGAAAGAAATTAATACTTTCACTTGGAAAGGACAAATTCAATTTGATCAAAAGTGACACTAAAGACATTTATATTACAAAGATTTCTATTTCAAATAAATGCTGTTCTTTTAAACTTAGAAATGCCTTCAGTGGATTGGTGATAAATTAGGCCTTATCTGAAAGCCTGTGAGGACATTTGTACATCTGCTTGATCCATCAGTAAAGATTTTAGATGAGCATCAGAGAGAGCATATCTGACATCATGTCCTGATCTTAAATAAAAAAGAAATTTGAGATGCCATGTAGCTAAAGCATATCGTTAATTTACGTAAAAATACGTTAAATTAGCTGTTTATGATCATTTTTCTGTTGAAAGGTGGTAAATGTTGACATTTGAGGCTTCTTGTTTCTTTTTTCTTATTTAAGACTTTACAGCCTTGTGAAGTCTTAATTTTGCGTGTGGAATCACCTGACCCCATGTTTCTCTCATCATCTTTCTGCAGCTCAAGCCCCATCTCTAGTTTGCTGTCCAGAGACCTGACTTTGAGTACGGTTTGGAGGGAATCCCAGACAAAAATAGTCTCTTTTTTTGAAAAGGTGGACCGGAGACAAAAAGGAGATGAAGAGAGGAATGTCAAACCGTCCTTTTTACCCCTCTCTCTCTTACTTTGGGATGAGGCCAGAGGATGAGCTGGCTGAATAGAATGACTGTCTGATAAGGTTGTATGCGGGAAATCTGTTACCCCCTCAGGTACACGTGATGGGCTGCACGGTTGGATAGAAACATGTTTGCGAACATGACTGAATAGCGAGAAGTCAAAAAACAAAGTTGAAAGCAAGTGATTGAAAGTGAGAAGGCAATGGTGTGTCTTATGTGTTAAGTGGAAACGCTAATTTAAGTAAAAACAAAGTTCAGATAATAATCTCTCGTCCGTAGATTGAAATGGACAACCTCTCCATGAACTCACCCACGGCCTTGAGACTGGCTCTGAGCTTGACCTCTATAATGGTCTGGAACTGACAGAAATCCTTCCAGTAATCCAAGCTTTCCTCACGGTTTTCCCTCTGCCATTTAAGCAAGAGAGATTCTAAACAAAAGTCCCGCCACCTTCGGGAATCCTTGTATTTCCCTCCAGCTCTTGAGTGGAGCTTTTCAAAATAGCACTTTAGAGCCTGTTGTGGTTGACATGTCGCAACAACATGAAAATGAATGTTCTTTGTCCTTCATCCACCTCTGGGAGCACTCGACAATATGTTTTTACACTCATGTTTCTAATTTCTCCCTCTTGTAGATTCAATTCAAAAATAAATCAAGGCATTTGAATTCCATTCTGTCTAGGTTGAAAGCTCATTACGAGTCTTTTTGGGAACTGTATGTTATCCCACCTGAGTTCTTACACTGAGGCCACAGTTATTCTAGAAAGTGTAATTAGCTGTCCATCTGCAGCTCTGAGCGGTTGCCAAACCCGTGGGTCCTACAGGGGACCTGCTGTTTCAACTGACCAATTAAACATCTGGATTCATCCTTTCATTCTGTCCATTTACCAAGTTCTAACTGCTGATTTAATCTGACAGGTATTGGCAAGTGAAATCAGTGTTCATTTTTACAGTTCTTTTCAATTTTTCATGACAATGTACCTTATGACAAAAATACCTTTTAGATTTAGTCATTATTTCATCATGTCACATTCATTAATTTTAGTCAATTTTACTTTGTCTAAAATGGCATCTTATTTTAATCAACAAAAACAATTTAATATATATATATATTTTTTGTATGTTTTGAATTATTTGTCCATTTTAGTACGTTCAGGGATGGGACGGTATGAAAATTTCATATCACGATTATAGTGACCAAAATTATCGTGATTATCAATATTATCACGGTTTTGTTAAAACGAGATGAAAGTGTTCAAAAAGAACTGATGCTCACACTAAAAACAGTTTAATATTTGAAAATCAACAAACAACAAATAAAACAAGCAGCTCTATGCACTTTTTCAAGCAAGATTATATTCTGTGGCATTTCCTTCCTTATAATGACCGTCGTCAATAGCAACGCATCATAACACAGCGCACATCCATGTATCGCAACGGACGCGCACGCGCTCTCTCGTTTCATTCAAATACAACTTGCCGTCTTGCGTCTCCGTTCTTGGGCGATTGTTTTGTACGCTGTACAAAATGGATTTATAAACAGGTAAGATTTAAAACATTAATCTCAATTCAATATGTCCCCGTAATGTCATTTTTATTTATTACTTCAGTTTTAGTAATTTTACAACTTCAACTTAACATTTTTATTTCAGTTATTAGTTGTCAAGGCAACATTTCTCATTTTCATTTGTTTTAATTTAATATATTTATTTTGTTTCAGCTTTATTTTAATTAACTCAAATTAGCCTATAGTTTTAATGGTTTTAGTTAACAAAAACAAAACCGCATATTTGTATCATTTTGTGCAGGCACAAGTTGTACTGTTATATTTATGTTGTGTTTTGCAGATTATTTTATATATTTGTTTGGCAAAGTTAACAGTTTACTTTTAAACAATTATTTGAATCATAGTCTTTTCAGAACATTGCTGGTGCATTGTTAATAGCTTGTGGTGCTATTTTAATATAGGCCTATGCTTTAATGGGCATTTTTCGTCTTGTCTTCTTTATCGCTGATGAAATTGAAAAACACTTAACCATTTTCCCCAGTTAGCCTAGTTGTTGAGAGTGAGAGATTGAATTATGCACTTGAGAAGATCACCTGTTAAAATCATCATGAAATCAAAATTGAGCCTATTTACTTTGTTAGTGCACATTACTAGTCTTGTGGTGAAGTTAATTCACAGAAAAAAAAATGTGTTTGTCGTGGTAATCTTTAATCAAAGTCTGAAAATTTGCTTCCCCTCTGGAATGGCTTTCCTTCTCTAATGACGTCACGTCAGTTTGACGGCTTGGGTTGAATATCCTTTAATCACTCTCCTCCATCCGTCAGTCTGCTATGAGCGAGGGATGGAGATGAGGAGCGCTTAAATAAAACCAAAACGGGCTCATTGGAAAAACGTTCCTGTGGCAACATTTTTGCAAAACGCAAAATACGTACCAGTACATATCACTGCAGTTTCTAAAAGAAATGAACACTAGAGGCAGTGAAATAGCTAACACTTTTAATCGTTTTCAAACCAAATAATGATTTCAGGGGCAGATTATGGATTGTTTTCATGCGGCTCCTTGCACAATTATGTGATGACCTCAAAACACTTTTTACCATAGCGCATGATTTGTAAAAAAAAATTATGTATATATATATAGTTTGTATTACTTAAACAGCTCCATATGTTCATATTAAGCTTGCTCAGTAGCTCAGCTGGTACAAATTGTACTGTGATGCGGAGAGCTCAGGCATGAAACCCGTGAAAGACTGGTCACGATATGTGAGAGCTCAAAGTTCAAAAACAAGCTAAAATGCCATGCTTTCGATTACGTTTTTTATGTCGCATTTGCTTTTGTTAGCACTATCTGGTAAGGTTTAGACCGACCTTCTCATCAGAGCTGCTTCAGCACTCAAACACTGCTCGTCGTCAATGGCAAAATGTTTGAGATGACCAATCAAAGCAAGCGGGATTTATGTTCACAGAAGCACTTCAAGAATCCCACGCTTCAGTTAACGGTCATACAGTGCGAGATAAGATGTAAATAGCTAAACTAAACAGCTGTTTTATGATAATAATCAGTAATAATCAGTTTGCAAAGACTGTAGTCTATCAATCAAAGCTTAGCTTTGGGAAGGGGAGATTTACAGGTCAAGATAAAGAGACTGAGAGAAAAAGAAAGAGAGAACTTGATGGAGATGAGAGAGGAAGAGCAGGTGTAGCATATGGTGCCCAGGATGAGATTAACGTTATTACAATGGATTCCTATTTAACACAGATGTTCTGTACATAGGTTCTTTGCCAAAGACTGTGGAAACTATAAACTAAATTTATCAACACAAGCACCTATTAAATATATTGACATTATTATTGGCATAATTTATGCTACTGCCCCCTGACATGCATTTTAAGCATCAACATCTCCTCTTTTTTAGTTTGACAAGTTCAATAACATATCACATCACTGAGAAAAATCCTTCATAAATTCTTTATTCAGTTTCCATTGTGCTAAATTTCTCTCTTTCCTCAATTTTCCAGTCGTTCCACTTTCTGGACGCCTTAATTACCCTTCAAAGCAGCATTTTTGTGCTTCAGAGTGAGTGGAGTGAAAAATGAGAGGAAAAGAGAGAGAAATGGATTGTGACGGAGGCAGCAAGGCTAATAGGATTGAGCCTGAACTCGGCAGGGTAGTGCTACCCTCCTAACTGGACTCACTTCCTCTCTTCTCCTCTTCCCCACTGCGAGTCAACCAGTGTCCATCAGATCGCTGGCTAAACCTTTCAGAATGATAGAGTTGAATATGTTTCTGAGACAAAAAGCGTAAAAGACGAATGATGAATGAAAGAAAGATCACACCCTTAAGATGAGGAGAGTGAGGATCTCATGTGATGTTTGTAGCCTGAATGGACTGGAGTCTAATGTGCAGGAAATTAAAAGGGTTGCCCTGTTAAGTTTACTCTTTTATATGCATAGTGTGGCACAGCATGAGGAAGAGGGGCCCGGCTCCTATACTAAGGCTAAAAAGACAGATATACAGTACATGAAAGGATAGGACAAAATAAGGCAGACAGAGAGAAAGAACTCACAGTAATGACTTCCATAGAGAGTTTTGCACTGCCATGCTCACTGTTTGGACCTTGTTTGTAGGGATGAAGTCACTGAACATTAATTTCTTTAGGATATTTTGTCACCTATAGACCTTATTCGCCAGAGAAACAAGCGCACAGACATCTTTAGAATTTTGTCTTTGAACTTCCATTTTTGCGGTAGCTCTGTATGTTTCTATGACATTATTGTCGAAGAGTAATTAGCTGGTGAAGTAGATTTACTTATTGTAGAGTTAATGGAAGTTTTCACGAGCATTGTAATCTTTAAAGCAGCTGTGTTAACAAATGAAGATTTTAAAACGATCAGTTCATTCATGAATACGTAAGATCGTTGTGGAAATACAAACCGGAAGACAAAAGACAACCAGCGCAGCGCTGAAAAGGTGCAGGCTACATAAGGTCTACAACTTCCCAGATCCACTGAACTGCAGCCACAAGGTTTGTGCTTGCTTTTTGTTTCCACTTTTCTCACTTAGAGCCAATGAAGTAACATAAGCATGGAAATCATCAAATAATTAGGTAAAATATGTAATTTAGGAATACTACTTATCATATTGTTTTTATTTTTTAACAGTAATTCATTTAAGCTTAATGTAAAAGACTAACATTAGCATAGATGCCATTCTTCTTATGATGTAACGAGTACATCAGGTGTTATGGAAGTGTCCCGGTTCCGGCTGACCTAATCTATGCAGCCTAATAATCATTTAACTGATTTGAATAATAGAAATGAATAATGTTCTATATGAATGCCAGGTAAAAGAGATGCGTTTTTAGTCTAGATATAAAATGACAGAGTGTATCTGCTTCCCGGACAATGTTAGGAAGACTGTTACAAAGTTTAGGCGCTAAATAGGAGAAGGATCTACCGCCAGCAGTTGATTTTGATATTCTAGGTATTATCAACTGTCTAGAATTTTGAGATCGCAGTAGACGTGAAAGACTATAATGCGTTAAGAGCTCGCTCAAGTACTGGGGAGCTAAACCATGTAGTGCTTTGTAAGTAGTCAGCTATATTTAAAAATGTATACAATGTTTAATAGGGAGCCAGTGCAGTGTTGACAGAACGGGGCTAATATGGTCATACTTCCTGGTTCTAGTGAGAACTCTAGCTGCTGCGTTTTGGACCAACTGGACTTT
>FLSR01001263.1:19993-34028 GCA_900092035.1 Leuciscus waleckii
TTGCTGAGGCAGCGCGTAGATTACGGGTCTACTCTGCAATAAAGATTCTGTGGCTGGGATCTCAAGTTTGCTGAGGCAGCGCGTAGATTACGGGTCTACTCTGCAATAAAGATTCTGTGGCTGGGATCTCAAGTTTGCTGAGGCAGCGCGTAGATTACGGGTCTACTCTGCAATAAAGATTCTGTGGCTGGGATCTCAAGTTTGCTGAGGCAGCGCGTAGATTACGGGTCTACTCTGCAATAAAGATTCAGCTCCTGAGGGTGCTGGCTTTGTACATTCAGAAATATCTTGACACACACAGACGTGCGTTTTTGGGGTGTTTCAGCCTTGTGCCCATTGACTTTCCTCTCGAGAGATGAAAGCCAAATATATTGTGAACGACTCGAATCTCACGTTTGCCGAGGCAGCACGTAGATTACGGGTCTGCAATAAAAGGGACACACGCGATCTGTGAAATAATACTTTTTGGGTGTGAGGCATTCACAGTCAGCTCCTGAGGGTGCTGGCAGTGTTCATTGAGAAATATCTCAACGCGTACAGCTGTCGGATGTTTCAGCCTTGCACCTGTTGACTTTCTTTTCAAGGGATGAAAGCCAAATATATTGTAACGGCTTGAATCTCTTGTTTACTGAGGCAGCATGTAGATTACAAGACTCTATAAATAAATATTAAAACAGTATTGTGTGGTGATTATGGCTGCATTTAATTCTAAGAAATCAAAATTATGTAATATTATCTGACTTTAGGAAGTTAAATATTTTAATTCAGCCTACCATTCAGACCGTGTTTCACTTATCCAGTGTTTATGGCTGCATTTAATTCTGAGGAATTAAAATGATGAGCAGTGAATGCACGCTTCTCTGTTTGCCCCACAGGCTTGCGGCCAGGCAGTGTTCCATCCTCACTTCGAAAATCGTTTCGACCAAACCCTGCCGGAGAGCCGCTTCAGGGGGTCGAGAACGAATTTTGCATAGAATATTTCAAAGCATAGTAGACCTGCCAAATATTTCTCTTGGGTACTGCACACAATAGAGAAGGGTTACAGGCTGCAGTTTGATTCCACCAACCGAAATTCAGCGGGGTGGTGTGGACAGCAGTCGACCCAGTGCAGGGTTGGGTATTGGAACAGGAAGTAAACTCCCTGCTGGGAAAGGAGGCCATAGAGCGTGTTCCTCCGCCGGACAGGGAGTCCGGGTTCTACAGTCACTACTTCATAGTTCCCAAGAAGGATGGGGGGGTTGCGCCAATTTTAGATCGAAGGCACTTGAATCGTCTCTGAGGAGATTCAGGTTCAAGATGCTCACTATTCCCATCATCATGAGTCAGATCAAATCTGAGGATTGGTTTGTCACGATAGATCTAAGGGACGCATACTTACACATATCCATCCTTCCATCTCACAGGAAGTTCCTATTGTTCGCTTTTGGGGGCGAAGCGTTCCAATATTGGGTTCTCCCGTTCGGCCTAGCTCTCTCCCCACGTTAACCAAATGCATAGATGCAGCTCTGGCTCCGCTGAGGCTTCAGGGTATCAGGGTGCTAAATTATATTGACGACTGGCTTATTATGGCCCAGTCACAAAAGCTGGCAGTTCGGCATCGAGATGTTGTCCTTGCCCACATCCAGAGCCTGGGGTTGAGACTTGACACGAAAAAAAGCATGTTGGCACCAGCCCAGAGAACCATGTTCATGGGAGTGGTGTGGGACTTGGTCACGATGCAGGCACAATTATCTCCTGCACGGATCGAGTCCATCCTGGCCACGGTGAACAGGATAAAGAACAGGATAAAGAGCCTTCGTTCCCTATCTATGTGAAAAAAAAACTTGGTTTCTGTCCCAAGGCCCCGTGCTGGGAACGTCATGTTGCCGGAAAGCCGTTTTGACACACGCCTCCCTCACAGGCTGTGGCGCGGTCATGGATGGCCATCTGAGGAGCTTCCTCCCAGACCTCAGGGGTCACCACGCAGACAATGTGTCAGTGGTCTCCTACTTGATTCATGAAGGTGTTCTGAGTTGCGCCCTCTACCCAGATTGGGCATCAGATCCTCCTGTGGTCCCAGGGGAAACTGTTATCTCTCAGAGCAATGCACGTCCCAGGGGACCAGAATCAGAGAGCAGACATCCTGTCGAGGCAGGGGCTGAGGCCCGGGGAATGGAGACTTCACACCGAGGTGGTGAAGTCAATATGCGAGAGGTTCGGCCCAGTGGAAGTGGATTTGTTCGTCTCGAGGGACGTCCCACTGTCCACTGTGGTTTTCTCTCTCCCATCCAGCCCCACTACGGTTTTGCAGGCTTTTCATCCTCCACCTCTCGTGACAGCGGATGAAGAAAGACTTCATTTGCTATTTCCTGTCAGAGCTCTCAAGATTTATGTCCAGAGGTCTTCTTCATGGCGGAAGACAGACCAGTTGTTGGTGTGCTTCTGGTCACCCAAGAAGGGGCTTCCCGCATCCAAACAGACCATCAGTAACTGGATCGTTCAGGCTATCTCTATGGCCTATCAGGTGCGCAGCTTGCCTTCACCTTTGGCCGTGAGGGCTCATTCAACCTGAGGCATGGCGTCCTCTAGAGCTCTCCTTTCAGGGGCCCCAATCCAAGAAGTGCAAGATGCAGCAGGATGGGCCACCACTCATACTTTTGTCAGATTCTATAACCTGGATATTCCTTCTACGCCAGGCACTCTAGTGCTCTCGTCCTAAGTGTGCCTGTGCGCAGCTTCACACTGGGGCAGGCAGGGCTTGTTGTGGCATAGTGGGAACTCGTTCCCCAAAGTGTCGTCATCGACGCAGTTCGAGTTCCCTCGAAAGGGAACTTCTCGGGTTACGAGTGTAACCCGAGTTCCCTGAGAAGGGAACGAGACACTGCATCCCTTCACCATGCCTTCCCCTGCCTGGGAGCGACTTTCTTCATCACAGAAGCTAACTCTGTTGTGTGCCGGCGTCCCTTTGTAGCTTCCGTGTATGCCGTCACATGTTACATCATGACGCAGCACCAATCAGGATTGGATTAGTTTCATTCATACTTCAGATGCGTTTGCTTAGGGCGTTCCCCAAAGTGCGTCATCGACGCAGTGTCTCGTTCCCTTCTCAGGGAACAGGGGTTACAGTCATAACCCGAGACGTTTTGACATCATTTGAATGCATCATTCACGATTATGAATTCGGATTGATCTAAACCCGTTTACATATGAGCTTTAAAAATGTACGCGTTTACAAATCCTTTGAGGTTCATAGAATATTAAAGAACACAAATCAATAAATGGGTGAAACATGGTAATGTCACCATTGAGCTTTGATGATAATTACATTCAGCCATTCAAAGACTAAAAAAGTCACATCTGGGTTTCATTTATAAATAAATTTGGTCTTTAAAAAGTATTGGTCTATGGGATAGTGTCTGAATATTGAACTAATTGTCACCTGTGGCAGTTACCTTGTAAACGTTTCATCAGTTCCAACTAGGCGTTTGTGTTTGTAAAAGGGTTTGCGTTTCAGATGCTGTAAATATGTTGAAATTGTATGTTTGTGTGTCTATACAAAGGTACAAAAGCTTACATGTATCAGTTTTTCTGGACAGCTACAATAATGCTGAGACAAACCCCTCCTGCTGCTTTCTTGTAAACGTGGTATTGGAATTGTCTGCAAGCCATACATGTGCACTTTTTACCTCTGGTTGAGTGCTATAGAGTAGACATGTTGCCTTTGAAAAGAAAAAGTTGGGTCTTGATCAAAGAAAGCATGTTTCTTTTTTCTGTTGTGCCAAACATACATTTGATAGAAGTCATGGAGAGTGAAATATGTAATGATGAGGGCAAGAAAGTTTCTTCCTACTTCTAAAATTTGAGCACTGTTTACCCTGACACTTACTGTTATGATTGTGGCTTTTACATGGGGTAAATAGATGAAGCGAAGCCAAACTGGTTTCATCAGCAGGAAAATGAAAGTTATTGGAATAGGCACCTCTCCTTTGAGAATTCAATTGCACTGCTATTGCATTTTTTTTCTTGCCTTATATATTGAGGGTTGGTAAGTTTGGATGTTGCTCAGAGAATAAGGCCAAAATAATAGATCACAAAATGCTTGATCCAAGTCACATGAGCATTCGAAGTGCATATCTGCTCTAGGCATCAAGTAGCTTCTTTAGGGTTTTTTTATTCATGTTTTTGTCACATTTACATTTTTACTATGCATCAGGCAGATACTTTCATTCAAAGCGACTTACTGTGCATTCAAGCTATACATTTTTTCAATTAATTGATTCCCTGGGAATCAACCCATGACTTTGTACTTGCTAGCGCCATCCTGAACTGTTTGAGCTACAGGAATTTTGTTTGTTTATCATTTTATTTGCCAATGAGATTTGAATGGTGCAGAGTCTGTAACTCTTTACACATCCACATTTTAAAGCTGTCAGTTTCTTTCTGTTTGTTTCCACTTGGCCCCTCTGTGAACAGTATTTAAATGCCTGGGGTGTAGTAATGATCTCTTGGACTGTTTGTGGGGACAGTTTTTAACACTACACGTGGTGTGGTTGTCGAATCTATCCGGGAACAGAATATACATGTACGTCCACATTCCACTGAGGTCATTGGTCAGCATGGCTGGCACCTTGTATACAGATTTTATGTGTCCGCAGGTCCTTCGAGCGGCCTTTAGAAGTTATACAGCAATCCTTGTATACAGTGTTCCCAAGCTGTTAAGACACAGCAGATGTAGAGAGCCGGGCTATATTGCCATGCCCCCGCCACCACTTCCAACCGCAATCATTAGCCACTAGCGCGCCACTAGTGTTTAAAACCAGGATGTAAATGGGTGGGTATAGTCTCCACAGATGGGTGTTGATGGGTTTGCTGAGAAAATATTGTAAAACGGAAACTGCCTGTTCATTATGGGTGGGGTTCATGTGATACTTGTCATGGTAGTCTGGTTGGGAATCTGGCACTTGGTCTATTTTACCTTTGCATAAAGGTGCTAGTGTGTTAAAACTGGGGTCAGAGTTGACAATGTGGTGCTGATGGATGAAGTCGGACAACTTACAACTCACTGTGATGCCCAGCTGGAAAGTGTATTGATTTGATGACAGAATGAGACGTTGGTGCTGTCCTACGGAACCAGATTTGACAGAACCAGATTTACTTCTCTGTAGAATAAATTTCTGTGGCAGCACTTCCAGGTTCTTCTGGCTTCCTGGAAAAGAGCTGTTTTAGAGTAGCGCTTTGTTAAAATTGAGGTGAAAATGACCAAAAATTGCTTTGTCACACTGTTTACATACAATTTGATGGATCAGGACAAACTCAGATTTTGATGGTTATGTCAATTAATTGTGGTAAAATATGTTTTTATACTGGACAGTTTTATATTGAGCAATTAAGTTACAGTGAAGTTGAAACTGGTTTAGTAAATCACTAAATATTAACCTTTATGTACATAAGATGAATCGCTTGTTTAATATTGTAATATTCCTCAATTGTAAATTGCTTTGGATTAAAACTGCTAAGTGAATTAATGTAAATGTATTTCTTCACTATAAAATATATGTATCTTTTTATAATTATGTTGTTTTGTCTCTCTGTCTTTTTGCGAGTCTTGAGATATCATGGATAGTTCTATAATTACAAGACTTGCTCTTTAAGGATTTTTTTTAATTTATTTTTTATAAAGTTTGAATCACTCAGTGTCTATTTCAGTCACACCGTATTTCACCCCTTTCCTGTAAACTGACTCCATTCATATCCATTCTGTAAGGTACTACTACACATTACTCATTATCTCAACTCAATCTGTTTCTGTTTCTCGATCTGATTATCAATCCAAGATCAGATCTTTTGAACGTCATAATAAATTACATGTGTACAAATAAAGTAAATATCAAATGAACAGCTTGGCTATCTGTGATCTTAATTAAACTAGAAAAACTGGCATAAACTATCAAACATTTTGTTGTGTATTTTTTGTGCTTTGCATTGTGCTTCCAAATGGACAAATAAGCAAGGACAGAGGGTCACATAACAGCAGAGGAATGTAATGTTCATTATTGAGCACTGTGCTAAGTATTAACACGTCACGTACATAAAGAGGAAACAGATATAGAGTGTCTTGTGAGCTCGTTTTACAGCTCAGAATGAGGCTGAGGCTTCGCCTTTGGATGACCTAGCTGGCTTTTGTCATCATCTGAGATAGTTATGGATTCCCCAGACCTCAGAGCTGGCCCAGTGCATCAGAAATGTGCTAGTGCACCTCTCCTGAATTTACAGAGAGCTTATTGGGATGGACTGGTGTTCCCGTCCTAATCCAGGCATGGGACAGACATTACACATCACAAATGAAGATAGAGGTCTATCTAAAACCGTGTGTGTGTGTGTTTAGATCCATCTCTACGTGATTAATTGACCAACTGGGACACTTGCTGATAGACAAATTAAAGATACAGAGTAGGCTACAAACTATTGGAGGAATCTCAAATGAAATATTTCTTCATAACGACTTAAAAACCTTTTTTTTAATTACTTCTTTTCTTGTTCTTTTCTTCAGATAGGGGATGAAGGTCCCTCCATCAAAAGTTGACTAATAATTTTTTGTTTGCTATTTGTAAACTATTTGTAATTTTATGAAATATTTCATAAATTATATCATTAGATCACAACATACCTCGGCACCAATGTGAGAATGTTTCAGGCAGTTGATGGAACTGACACTTGCCCTTTCAGGTCAGTACTACATTACCACTGAAAATATTACATTCATTGATTTTGTACATCCATTTTTATTCCCTTGCAAATTGAAATGTTTGGTGTTGTGATGTTATCAGACTAAAGAGGATGAGGTTTTGTCGAATTTGCAATGAAATGAAATTATATAGTTTTGAAAGCATCAATAAGAAAGTGTTGAACTTGAAAACTATATCAGTCAATAGTTTTACATCATATGCCAGTGTTTTTCAGTTTGTAGTTTCATAAATTTATAGCTGTATAATTTTAGGCTTGTTGCAAATTTTCTTTTTGTAAAAATAATAATAATAATAATAATAATAATAATTAGTTAACAAAAATGTGGTAAACAATATGTAACGTATATAAAAATGTATTGAAATATTTTTAAGTGCACATATGAGGTAATGAAGTTCATCTCCAATTTCCCAGCCAGACTAAGAGTTCCTTAGAGAAATAACTTTTTTTAAAAACATCTCTGTCTCTCGTCCATTGGCTAATAGTAAAAATAAAATGAAGAAATAAGGATAACCAATCCACTTTTCTTCTTTCACCAACAGAACAGAATGTATTCTGTATTCTGAACTGCTAATTAGCTGAAAAGTGTTTCCTCCATGTTACGTTTAAGTTCTCCAGTATTATATAATAAATAAATAAAAAACAAATTGTTGTGTGCGTTCCTCTATTTTGACTGGATAAGCGGTTTTCAGAGTTTTGAAATTCAGTAACAGCAGTTAGACGTTTCATTATTTGAACCACTCCGCTTGTCCAGAGTTCCAGACCAGAGTATGTTAGTGATGCATAGAGGTGAGAGTACATCATGTTTTTGTATTCATAAACTGTGATCATTTAATTTGTTGGGTTTGGAATGACTCAGTTTCTTTGTTAGAGTAACTTCATTCCATGTTGTGGTTTCTGGGGTTTATTAGTCAGTGCTCAGTCATTTTGTTGGTTATGTGTCACAAGAGGTGGTCATACACTTTCGGTTAGCAGTACCAGAACTGATTATCATAAAAGTTGTTTGTTAATCACAGCTGCATCAGAGTTGTGGGAATGAATATGAACCTTGACTGACGTCCTGTGAAATTCGTGAGGATTTGATTCCAAAATCATTCAAATGCTTCTGCTTATTGGCACAGGAGAACAAGAGAGTGAGAGGTCGTAGTGTAGAGAGTGCTAACCTTCATGTGAACTCGAGAAGGATGAGTAGAATCACAGTTATGTCCTTGGCTCTGCTTCTCACATTTCCATGTGTGTTGCATTTGTAGGGTTATGTTTGTTGAAAGAACCTCTCCTTTGTTCGTGCTGTTGAACAACTATACATCTTGAAATGTTGATGGGTTCTCTTACAACTCTGCTAAGCTGCATGCGACATGGACATTATCTTGTATTAGCAATTTCATTAAAAATAGCTTCTCCTTGTACTCTTATAAACTCAAAAAACCATGCTACAACTGACTATTTCTGCTTTTTAGTATGTCTGTCATCATCATAACCTCTCTAACGAGTTACCAGAAAAGTGGATCA
The DNA here is from genome assembly GCA_900092035.1 of Leuciscus waleckii. Taxonomy (NCBI): domain Eukaryota; kingdom Metazoa; phylum Chordata; class Actinopteri; order Cypriniformes; family Leuciscidae; genus Leuciscus; species Leuciscus waleckii. The sequence continues at coordinate 28,226 of FLSR01001263.1, forward strand.
TAGCCACATTAACGATCTCCATTTCTGTCTTTCTGTCACTAAAAATGAGATCATTCATTTGTTTTGTCTAACATCTGAAAGACATCCTGACCAGCGCCAGATTGAGATTTGGTCAATCTGACCTCCAGTGAAGGGGAAACCCCACAGGATCTTTCTGTCACTGTTGGGAAGCGGATTTCTAATGAATACAAGGTTCCAGTTCAGTGATGCGCCATGGATAGAGTTAAAAACATGAGAAAAGAAAGGACAGTCCGGTAGTTTCCTGCTGTTACACAGTGCTGCTAGGAAGCAAACTCATCTGCAGCGCACATTGTCAGTCTCCATCACTGCACTTGGAAGAATGTTTTTTGGAGCTTGACTTATAGAACTGGGTTTGGAATGGATGAAGGCCATTTGCAACTGATAAGCACGGAACTCTTTCTGAAGAAATATTTCTTTATTGCTGAGCTTAGATGTGCTATTATTTCCCTTTAAATCAGAAACTGATTTGTTTTGGATAATTATCTGTCAGATATACATTGAAGATTATATGCAAACCTGTTTCTGTCTGAGAGAGAGAGAGAAAAATTAAAAGACAAAACTTTTGTTTTGTAATTGTGATTATATCTCACAACTGTATATTTATTTCAATTTCTACATATTTAACAATTGTGACTTTAAATCACACAATTACATATTTTATTTTCTCATAATTGTGACTTTATTTCTTGTAATTTCAATCTTGTATCTCACAGATTTAAAGCACACAATTTTATATTCATATATTTGTATAATATTACACAGTTGCAATCAAAATTATTCAGCCCCCTTGACCTGCAAGACATTTTGCTGCCATGAACAACATTTTATGAAAACAATTCAACCAAGGCATCAGTAAACTATTATAGAAAGTTTATTAATACACATTTGAGGGATTCTGAAAACCTAAGTTGATGAGAAATAAAAAAAATTAATTGCTCCAAACATTTGTGTTCAAAATTATTCAACCCCCAAAAGTTACATTTTGTGCAGAATCTTTTAGTCTTTATAACCTCCAATTAACACTACCTGTAAGTGCTTAGAAGCTTCTGTCACCTCTCTACTGCAATCTTGGCCCATTCCTGGCTTGGAAAAGCTTCCAGATCACGACAATCTTCGTTTTTTTTACGTTACCACTGCTTTCTTCAAATTTCACCAAATATTTTCAATGAGATTTAAATCTGAAGACTGTACAGGCCACTCAAGAACACTCTACAACTGATCCCAGAACCAAGCTTATGTAGATTTGGATGTATATTTTGGGATGGCTGTCCTGCAGGAAAGTCAATTTATCATACAGTCAAGATTTCCACTTCCTGCAACAGCAAAACACCCCCATAACTTGTTTGACCATGGAGATGGTGTTCTTCTGCTTTTTTGCACCAGACATACCACTGATCCTTGGGTCCAAAAAGTTCCAGTTTGGTCACACCACTCCATAAAACATTATTCTAGAACTCCACAGGTCTTTCCAAATGAATTTTACCATATTCAAGTCTTCAAGTGTTCTTCTTGGTCAAGAGTGGCATTCAGCAAAATGTCCCAACATGAAGGCCATGCTTGTCTAGTGTTCTTCTGCTCTGCATTGAAATGTTTTTTCCTCCTTTCATCATTTCATCTTGCAAGTCTTTGACAGTAAATTGAGGGTTCTCAGTTGCTCTGATCAAATATTTTATTCCCCTTAATGTGCTTTTTTCTTCAAAACCCTCAAAGGTTTTCTGGTACAACACGTTTTAAAGTTATGAATAAGGCTACCAGCTGTGTCACTAGGAACATTTAGTGTTTTGGAAATCTTCTTGTTGCCAGAAACTTTATAATATAATAAAACAATTTGTTCTCTATAGCTTTTGTGAGAGATCTTTTGACTTGGCCATATTTGCTACTAAACTTCAGCACATGCATGGGCTAAATGTATGTATGTATGTATGTAGTATGTGTAACAGCACAAGCTAATTCAGTTTGTTATAGAGTTTCCAAAAGCTTAATTGTGTTTTATCACAATTTTGTACTATACCATACAAATAAGTGACTTAAAAGCAGCAGTGTTGAATAGGGTTTATCACTTTTAATTTGCCACAAAACTGTTATAGAGACAATTTAATTCCAATGGTAAATTGCCTGTATGGCTGTAAAAGGTCTTTTCCATCTATGATCAAGATGGTTATATACTTGCTAAATAAAACTTTATAACTTTGTATGCACGTGTGCTTAAAGGCCTTAAATGCTTGAACCCCGATAAAATGCTGCACGCAGCTTTAATTTCTTTTTAAATCTGTATCTTTCGAAAAGCTAACATTTGTAAATTATTACAGTCTCCGTGGGGTTGAATAATTTTGATTGCAACTGTATATTTCTCATAATCATGTTGTTTCTCACAATGTGATTCTCACAATTACAACTTTCTCAAAATTTTAGCTTTATATTCAGAATTGTATAACTTCATATGAAACAGATATAGTTTTATATATTATATAATATTTCTCATAATTGTGATTTTATCTCATGATGTGACCATATCTTACAATTACAACTTCTTCATAATTGCAGCTTTATTTATGTACCTTCATTGCAACTACATCCCTCACAATTGCAACTTTATTTCTCACAATCCTTTTTTATTTTTCATAATTGTTACATTGTTTCTCACAATGTGACTATTTCTTATTGTAAACTTCACCTCAGAATTACCTGCTTTAAACTGTCTTTCATAACTTGACTATTGGGTAAAGAATGTAAAAAATTATTTCAATCTCACCCTTCTGCTCAGTTACAAATCATGAATGAACTGGTGCAGTTCTGCCCATACTTGCTGGAAAATTAGCCAATTATGAGTTAGCTAGGGGTAATTGTACATCCGCTGAACCTCGGCAGCTTCGGAAGGCAACATGCAGAGATAACTGAGACTTTGTCAGATTCTATTATCGATAAACCCACATCACTCAAGAACCATTCGTAAGAGAGCTGGTCTTCCTCTCAGACCAGTAAATAATTTTTACAGTTTGTTGTTTCAAACATGACCATGACTACAAGGTCAAAACGGTGACTGTGATTCTGCGAGATTATTGTGGGCTGTTCTTGTTTTGCTTTGGAGAGTGAAGTTGGGGGGGTTTGGGGGGTTGGGGGGGGGGATTACTTAATGAACTTGAACTCCAGCAACCCTTGACCTTCGCAGAGGAGGCTGGACAAACAGATGGGGTCAGGGATGTGCTGGTCACAACCCTGCTGTTTTCTCTATCAGCAGGGAAGAGTGGAACCGGGGTCATCATGTCAGAGGTCACAGTTCATCGGAGAGGGAAGAGTAACACATGTAAGCAGACATTAACACTAGGGGATATTAACTCACATATGCTGAAACTGACACTCATATAGGAGAGAGAGCTGGTAAGCAAAAGAAGGAACCAGAAGGATCGAGTCTGTAGGCCTGCATCTGGATACCAGATGGCAGTTGAGTCATGCCTGGGTTACCAGGGGTTGGGAGCTGTCTGTAAAGGAGGAGAGGGGGGCGAAAACACACACACATGATTTTTCTCTTTCATATATTAGCTCTCATTCTCCTGCTTTCCTTTTTCCCTCTCCCTCTTTTTCACTCGCTCGCTCTCACACACGATCTCTGAATGCATAAGAATGGTGTTCTCTCAGGAGAGCGAGCCCCTGTGGAGAGGCAGATTGCTCCCAGGCGCAGCTGACCTAGGGCTAAACCCGACACCTGACTTACTGTGCTGCTGACGAAGAGTTCAGCCCGAGGGTGACGCATACCACACTCCTCCATGGAGAAAAAGAAAAGAGCGAGAGACGCTTTAACATGCAAAACCTTTACTCAAAAAATAACACGCTGGATTTACAAGAAAACACTAATTTATTTTTATTTTTATTTTTTATTTTTTTTTTTTACTATTTTTTACTTAAATTATTTTTTTATTTTTTTATTTTTACTATTTTTTACTTAAATTCACATTTATTTTAATGTTACTTTTCATTTCTTTGTAATTATTTGTGAAACTAGCAATTTCTAATGAAAAAGTAAATCATACAGAATTTTTTTCAGGTGGTGCATGGCAAACTTCCTATAATGAGCAAGGGAGTTTTATTTACTTTTAAGTCATACACTTACGCAATGGTTGTGTAAACAAAAATTTAGCATGTCGCACAACAAATATGATATAGGGGGGTTGAAATATGTTGTGAGAAAAGCACAAAACAGGTAAATCTAAAGACTTCAGATCTAAATCTTAAATGAACATAAAGCATTTGTTTGTTTGTTTTTTGGTATCCTTATGAAACACATGTATTAATTTCAGTGAAACAGGATTTAATAAAACCAATTACACTAATACTTAATTTTTTTTTAACTTAAATTCATTGATTCTTTTGGAATTGCACAATTTTATTTCATATCTTTTGAAGGTCACTGTGTATGGTTGGTTTTGTGTACGTAATTTCTTCACGATTCTTTGCTCTAGCTTGTAGTGTTCTCCACTCTTAGCATAACGTATTTACCTGAATTGTTTCATAACACAGATGATATCTTTTACTGTCAATAGGTACGTACTGAACCCAGCGAGATAGGTCAGAAACTGACTTGAAAGAAGATCAAATCTGAAGAATTTGGACAAAAAAGGTTATGACCTCTTTTGATGTTCAGCAACATGAAGGAATATTTTGTCTAGTTTCTTTTGGCATGCCCTGCATTCTTCAATACAAAGGTCAGATAACAGACAACATCTCAGTGTGTGATCTGACATGGAACTGTTTTATGAGGGAATAGTTATAGGAGATAAAGAAATACAGCATGAAAGTTTGCACACAAGCTCATACCTCAGTTCTCAGAAGGAACAAAATGAGAGTTTTTCAGTAGGCATTCCAGAGTGGCTCTCTGATATTTCAAAGAATTGGACAGGATTAGAAGAAGTTTTAAGCAGTAATGTATCTCTACCTTATTTTAAACTAACCACCAGCCACTATGACGGTATGAGAAAGGTTCATAAATTAAACGGAAAAAAGCTTGTTCATTTGGTTTAAAGCTTGGAAAAGAAAAGAGACCACAGATCAAATGATTCAACATCACCATAACTTATTGATGGTAAAACAACTTCAAAGTAAAAAGATTATTTGGTTTCTAGTCATATTTGTTGGAAAATGGTGGAATACTAACCATTTACATCATGTTTTATGTCAAGAAGTCTGTCTCTAAAAGTTGTTTGGAAACTTCTGGTGACGTTGACAATACAATAGCCCCCTTCTTTTTAGATCTGAAGATTTTCAATCCCAAAAAGCACAGTGTTGTTATTCTGGTTCATTAGGTCTCTAAATTTTCCCTGAGTGGTGACATGGATCTGTACTAAATGATCTGCTCATCCAAGGGAAGTTCAGAAATGGTCAGTTGAAAAGTGCTTGTCAGATTCAGCAGCTGCACTGTCCCTGGAGAATGAGAGGAGAGCAAAATGTCTGTGTCCCTCAAAAAAGTAGTAATTAAAGGGTGGACAATTTTGTAGTATATGCACTGAACCGGCTCCCGCTGAACTGGCATGTTTGCATTTGTCAGTTCCTCAGGTCCAGGTATCAGTCATGAGTGCTACTATGCCAAAATCAATACCTGGTCCTTCCCCCCAACCAGAGATTCATATTCCATATGGCTCAGCTGTCTGAGAAATGAATGTTCATTAGAAAAATAGTTATGCGCAAATATATATATACGTGTATACAGTGGGTACGGAAAGTATTCAGACCCCCTAAAATTTTTCACTCTTTGTTATATTGCAGCCATTTGCTAAAATCATTTAAGTTC
>FLSR01001264.1:7124-27704 GCA_900092035.1 Leuciscus waleckii
TGCATTGTATTTTTAGGGCTTGCATTTTTATGGGCTGAAATTCAACATGGTTGAATATTTAATCTGTGAATATTTTAATTCAAAACATTTCACACACATTTCCATTAATACAAATCCAATAATCCATATTCACCTTTCATATTTCACTTCAAAAATATTCAAACTGTTTAAAAATACAACCTATAATTTTCAACAGGCAATTTTCGGTCCATTTTATCACTTTATTTTGCTTTACAAATTCACTTCCACAAATTTAGTGTTTCAAGTTCGACAGTAAATTCAACATTGACATCCAGGAATTGACGAAGACTAGAGCAACAGTTAGAGCCAGCCATTCATTCATAAAAACTGATTTATAGAAATGTAAATGTATTTGTGATTATTTGAGGGCTGGTTTATGTTTAAATCAGTGTCTTCACGGTCCCTGTGTAACCTACATCTATCTTTCTCTACCGTGAACGAGATTATAATGTTATTCCCCCGGTGCTGATGTACAGATCAAATGTTACATTTGAGGTAGACATATATTTCTTTTGATTGTTTAGTTGCCTTAAAGGGTTAGTTCACGCAAAAATGCAAATTCTGTCAGTAATTACTCTCATGTTGTTCCAACCGCGTAAGACCTTTGTTCATCTTCGGAACACAAATTAAGATATTTTTGATTAAATCTGAGAGCTGGATCACTTCTCCATAGGCTTCTAAGGGTTTGAAACTTGCTGGCCCACAAAAATGTATTAAAGACATCGTTAATATAGTCCAAGTGACTACAGATTTATAGAAATGCATGTAGTGTTTTAGCGCGGCGTGTCTGTGTTGCACGTCACCACATAGGCTCACTATTGGCCGACGCTGGTCATAGTTTAATTTAACAACGACCGGCCAGATGAAATGAGTTAATATACTGTATGTTGTCACTAACAAAAAATACTTGAGGTCTGCATTCACAGGTGACAGCAGCCAGGAAATGGTTCACTCCAGTAATAAGGACCAGAGGAAGTGTGGTTGCATCTTGCAATGATCAGCAAAATAGTTGGAGAGTGTAACATCTGGGTCCAAGCCTCTCACCTTAAACTACACCAACCAGCCTCAACAACCCCACACAGCATAAAGTGGGGGATCAAGGGCACGTTCTTGTAACGTCCCTCACTTGCCAACAAGAGAAAGCCCATTGCCACAGCTCACAGAGTCACCCTGGTGAAGAGGGAACATCCACGGGGCGAACAAGATGAACAACAGGTGTGTGACCAAGAAGATGTAGACCAATCCGGTTATGTGGTGATTTTGATGATTTTATTTGATTGAATCAAACTAAAGGGCTGAGTAGGCCTATTGATATAAATTTTCCCGATTTGATTATTTACTGATTTATTTGAAAATATTTCAGGTACATGTAAATCGAAAAGAGTAAATATCTTATACGATAGATTGTAGGGACTCTCACGAAGTACATAATTGTAAAAATAAATAATATAGGGATTATCATTGAAGAAACTGGAGGGTTTTAAAATCCACATGCAGACATTACAACCACAGATGCTACAATTGGTTAATAATAATAAATAATAATAATAATAATACATTTTATTTGGCCGACGCCTTTCTAAATACCCAAGGACATCTTACATGTTTCGGAGGACATAAAAGAAGGAAAGAAATAAAATAAAAATACTTAAATTCATAGTAGGCTAATACATGTTACAAATAAGACAAATCAGAAAAGTGCTAAGAAGGCCAGGAGAAAGCACTATAAAAGAGTGTCAGAAGAGTTACGATGGCAATGTAAAACTAAGATGTTTTAAAGATTAAAAGCTTTCTTAAAGAGATAGGTCTTTAACATTTTTTTGAATGAATAGACTGTGTCTGCCTGTCGAATGTGGGAGGGGAGGGCATTCCAAAGTCTTGGAGCAGCGCAACTGAAGGCCCTGGCCCCCATGGTGGAGAGGCGGAATTTGGGGGTGACAAGAAGGCCAGTCGAGGAAGAGCGGAGGGAGCGTGTAGGAACATATCCTGATAGGAGGTCATAAATGTAGCTGGGAGCAAGAGCATGGAGTGCTTTGTAGGTGATGACGAGGGTCTTAAAATCAATATGGAAGTGCACAGGGAGCCAGTGTAGAGTGATAAGGATAGGTGTAATGTGTTCAGATGGTCTGGTACCAGTAAGGATACGAGAGGCAGAGTTCTGAATAAGTTGAAGCCTATTTATCAGCTTAGAAGGGAGACCAATGAGAAGGGAGTTGCAATAATCCAGACGTGACGTGACAAGGGCGTGAATTAGGGTTTCAGTGCTGGCTTGTGTCAAAGAGGGTCTAAGCCTGGAGATATTTCGGAGGTGAAAGAATGAAGTCCGGGTAAGTGCTTTAATCTGAGATTTGAATGAGAGGGAACTGTCCAGAATGACACCAAGGCTTTTGACTTGCGTTGACAGAGGACCGTGATCCATCTATGGTTAAATTCATGTTTTGCTGTTTTGAGAGAGTATTTTTGGAGCCGATGAGTAGGACTTCTGTCTTATTGGCATTCAGTTTTAAAAAGTTTGAGTTCATCCAGATTTGAATGTCTTTGAGACAGTTGCTGAGAGAGGTGGGTGGAAGGGGAGATGACAGTTTAGTTGAAATATAAAGCTGGGTGTCGTCAGCATAGCAGTGGAAATTAATCTTGTGGTGTCTCATGATCTTGCCCAGGGGGAGCAGATAAATAATGAAGAGGAGTGGAACCAACACTGACCCCTGGGGGACACCCTGAGGCACAAATGCACAGGCCGATTTATAGTGTTTGAGTTGTACAAACTGCTGAAGATCCGTAAGGTATGAACAGAACCAGGAGAGTGCATCGCCCATGATACCAATGCTGGCAAGAAGTTCAATGAGGAGGGGATGTGAGATGGTGTCAAACGCAGCGCTCAAGTCAAGTAAGATCAGGATGGACAATAGACCAGAGTCAGCAGCACAGAGTAGGTCATTGGTGATTTTTACCAATGCTGTTTCCGTGCTATGTTTAGCACGGAAACCAGACTGGAAATGTCCATACAGATCATTGAAGATGAGATGGTGATGTAGTTGATGTGCGGTAGTTATTCAAGTTATCAGGATCAGCATTGGGCTTTTTGAGGACCGGAGTGACAGCAGCAGTCTTAAGAGCGGGCGGTACAATGCCTGTGGAGAGGGAGGAATTTACTAATGTAGTGAGTAATGGAGCGATGGAAGGCAGGCATGCTTTAAGAAGACTGGTAGGCAGAGGGTCTAATTGGGAAGTAGATGTTTTTGATTTGCTGACAAGTTCTTTGATCTGGTTCTCTGAGGCCAAGGTGAAGTTTGAGAGGGAGATGGTTAAAGCAGAGCCCTGCAGGGCAGTTATGTAGGTCAGGTTATGAGCTGTAGTGCTAGGAATATTAAGCATGGTAATGTATTTCTTGAATTTTGTAGGCCTGCGCATGAGATACAAGGCCTGTCCGTTTATACAAGCGCTCAAGGCGTCTCCCACATCTTTTTAACTGGCGGAGCTCAGGTGTGTACCACGGCGCTGAGTGGTTGAAGGAAACAGAAAGAGTTTGAGTGGGAGCAAGGGCATCAAGAGAAGAAGATAGGCAGGCATTGTAATGAGTGATGAGGCTGAGGGGACAGAGGGAGTCAATAGTCGGGTATGTATTTATGAGGCTCACAAGGTCAGATGGATTAATGTGTTTTATGTTTCTGTAGGCTATAATGCGTTGATGTTTATATCTGGAAACTGGGACAGAGACTTCAAATAAAACAGCTTTGTGATCAGAGATGGGTAACTCAGCATGTGTTACATTGCAGGGAACAATACCAGTTGAACAAACTAAATCTAGAGTATGACCTTTGTTGTGAGTAGGAAAATGTACATTTTGATTGTACATTCAAGCACATCTTGACGTAGTGTGATCGGACAGAAAATTGATGTGAGGGATCAACTTCTATAGCAAACACAAATGAGGATGATTAATCCAGTACATCTGAACCAAATGAACTCATAATGATGGTGACCATGGTAACAAAGGAAAACATGTGACTAATGAAAACAAAGTACAACATAACGCCCCATCCGAGTAGGCGCAACCTCACGCTATAAGAAGAACATAAACAGATGATGGAGGAAGGGTGGAGGTTTTGGAGGCCGCGAGGAGCTGGGAAGAGCTAGTGATTGGAGGACGACGATTCCTTGGCGGTGACGGTGGAGATGGTCCGCAAGCAGACCCAGAGCAAATAAGTATGACATGCTACTGTGTACATTTCTTATGTTTTTCTTTATTGACCAATTAATGAACACTTCTTGATTGGAAAGATATTTATTTTCAATGAAAATGAAGAAGACTTGAAAACGCTCCATACACCTACCCCTAATCCTACCAGATAAAAACTTTTATTATTAAATAATCATTAGGTTACAATTTTAACATATTTTTTTTCATATTTTTATTCAAATTTATATGTGATGGAAAAAGCGAGAAGAACGATTTCGGTAAAAGGCAGATTTGAATTCTGGTTGCTATGCATCAAAATGGTCTGCTATGCATTTTACTCCCTACGCCACTGCTGCTGAAAAGATATGGGTGGTTTTAAATTTTAATAGTTTCACGGTCGTGTGGCCCCCCAGATAAGGCGGCGACTGCCTGTTGGACGGACTGGCTCTGTGCAGTCGGCACCGTGTACAGAATTGATTTGTTCATCTCTCAAGTCCTCGGGTTTCGAGTTGTTCGTCTTTTGTCATGTAACTGTATTGTGTTATTATATGAAGGTATTTAATCATTTCTGTTTCCAGTACAGAACCTATAGGATGATGAGCATGTGCTGTCAAAACAAAATGAATGAATCACTCTCTGAGACAACTCGGTAGTCCCGAGTCATATTAAAGATTCGTTCAAAATGAACGGAATCGTTCATGACCAACCCATCACTAATTTACATCAATCCCTGATTTTGCTGATTCTGGCATAAAGTTTTGGATCGAACCAGAATCAGAACACAGGAGAATCACACGTGAAATGAATCCTCAAGATGAGAAAGCTGATGTAACATGACAGAGGAGAATAAGTGGAAACAGACATGTTTAAGACAATATATGAAGGATTTTATTTTTTATTTTGCTTCTCCTTTGTTAGACTGTTTATTCTATACTCTTGTGTAACCTTTTGTCTGGTTTTAATTGAGTAAGGTGACTGTGGGCTTGTGAGCTGTGCTTTTATTGTGACATTACATGTTTTCTGTTGGTAGTTCCTCTTCTCTCTTTTAGCTGGTTGCTTCATACAGTAGAAGCTGGTGCGGATCTGGACTCTCATGCTAGACTTTATGAGTCTCTACACATGAAGTCAAGGTATTGCTGAACCATTTTTACTGATTTTACTGAGGGGCTGATGATGTTAAACTGAAGGGAAGACTGACAGAAACAGAAAATGGCTGAAAAGAGTGATTTGTGTCTGCTGGGACTGATCATTCTCTCAAATCAACTACATGGATCTACTATAACAGCTTCGGATATTCAACATCAGTTGAACTGATAACTTTAGGGATAAAGAATAAAGACACAGAGAGTCATGAGAGACTGAGTCTGGAGTCTGACTGCTCTCTGAACATCAAGAACGTCACAGGAGAAGATTCTGGATTTTACACCTGCCAAAAATATGTGAACGGACAGAAACAAAGACCTGATGCACGTGTTTATCTGCATGTTCTTCATGGTAAGTTTATGATTATGTGGTAAATTTAAAAACTTAGATGATGATTGAAGAGTCTGTGATTTGTGTCTTGTGTTCAGTTTCAGTGTCTTCATCATCATCACCATCTTCATCCTCATCATCATCTTCATCCTCACAGACTGAGATCAGTCCAGGCCGCTCTGTGACTCTCTCCTGTCAGTTGTATTCTATACTCTCCTGTGATTATTGGGTCAGTTATGAAGGATTAGAGCTGTTGTGGGTGAATCAGGCTGGTGTTGATCTGAAGACAGACTCCAGATATCAGATATTATCATCATCAGATCAATATCGCTGTAGCATCACTCTGACTACAACACTCCTGAATGAAGATGACAACAGAGAGTGGAGATGTCAGCTTGCTCAGAGAAATCAACTCAAGACCTCAGTCAGATACACTGTCAAGTATTCAGGTGAGAAAACACTCAGTGTTAGAAGACTTTCTTTTAGACGTGCTATATATAATGATAGATAATGCTAGAGTTTTCTTGTGTGTTAACTCATTAAAATATGATTGAAACTACAGTTATGAATCACTGAACTAACATTCATCCTTTACAGCTCAAGCTTCAACAACAGCAGTGAATCCAGTCCACATCACACACTCTCAGGATCCCTCAACTACAAACACACACGTATCTAAAGGTACATCATCACTGTATTTCTCACACCAGCGCTTTGCAGTGGCTCTCAGATGCGGTTTTCTTCTAAATTCAGTCCCTAGATATATAATTATACTTGATTCCTCTGTGACGACATTAAGAGATGGAGAACTGTGTGCAAAGTAATACGTTTGACAATGTGCTCAAGATTTTTTGGTACACTTTATCACTGATAAGTTATTAGTTAATGATGAGTTAATCATTTACAAAAAAACAACTATATATTTATAAATTATTAATAAGTGATATGCTAACTTTTTATAAATATTTTGTTAATTCAGTTATAAGTCATTTGTAAATGATTATTTATGAACTAATCATTTACAAAACATGACTATATATTTATAAATTATTAAAGCGTGGTAAGCTAACGATTTACAAATGTTGTAAGTATACTTTATTATTAAACACACATTAGACACTTTATTTCCACTCTTGGTATATTTTCTGAATTTTTATTGAAAATAAATGCCTTTTCGATCTGATATGTGATGTGAAAATGGAGTAGAGTGAGTTCTGCAAAATAAGGATTCGAACTTGGTTCAATTTGCGTCAACTTTCTGCCACTGCCTTAACCCTACACTATTGCTACTGTGGACCATCAGCGTCTAACACCATTTTGTCTGGCCCAATCAGACGTCAGTGGGCGGAGTTAGTGTAAATTGACACTTCACTGTGATTGTAGAAACTCAAAGTAGAAATGGTTTCATGTGTTTACATGTTTACAAATGTTTTCAGACCTGCCCTGTTATAATGCTGAATGAACACAAACCATTAAAGTACATAAATGAATGCCAATCACTTTATATTGATGATCCAGAATTCAAGGTCTATCATTTCTGTGATGAGCAGCTCAAGTATTATGTGATGATGGTGTTTTGTTTATATGATACATTATGTGTTGAACTGAACTAACTATAGAAGCTTGTTTCCGCCACAGAAAAAAAATAAAAGAAAAAAAATTGCGACTTTTTATCTCACAATTCTGACTTTTTTTCTCAGAATTGCGAGATATGAAATAAAGTCGCAATTCTGAGAAATACTGAGACTTTATATATGCAATTCTGACTTTTTTTCTCGGAATTCTGACTTTATATCTTGCAATTGCAACTTTATTTCTCAGAATTGCGACTTTATATCTCACAATTCTGACTTCATATCTCGCAATTCTGAGAAAAAAAGTCAGAATTGTGAGATAAAAAGTCGCAATTTATTTATTTATTTATTTTTCTGTGGCGGAAACAAGCTTCCATAACTAACAGACGTGATCCACAGATCCAGGAGAAACTGAAGTCAGTGTGACTGCTGTATCATTATACAGAGGTACGACACGTTCATTTATACTGACAGCTTTATAACATTAAACTATCAGTCAGTCTGTAAAAGCTTCATCAATAACTGTTGATAGTTGAATACCCTTGACTTCAGTCATGTACAGTTTCTCTTCTTCCTCTCATGTTTCCTGCAGTGATTGTGAGTATTGTTGAGATCGCAGTGTTTGCTGCTCCTACTGTGATTCTTCTTCAGATCATCTGTGCAAGAAGAGCTGGTGAGTTTTGAGCCGCACACAATCTGATGATTCACACTCATCTGATCTGGAACAATCTGCAATCATGATAAAAACACATACGAGAGGTCAGTCAATGCTTTTATTTTGCAGGGAGGAAGGACTCGAAGCACCCAGAGGAAATAGAGATGCCGACAATATTAGAATAAAATACTGATGAGTTTAGAGCCAATCTGCAGCAATATTTACAATAGCAAAAACTTACAGAGGATTGTTCATTGTTTTATTTTCTTCTTCTCAGAAAACAGAGAGAAATGAGCGCAGTTTTATAACAGTCTATGAATGTAGCACACACAAAGAAACTCTTTGTTAACATTCTGCGGTAAAAGTTCAAAATGTGGAGTTTTTAAATAACATATGATACAGTTCAGCAACATCACACGACCAAGTGTGCTTAATACCATCACGATTGAAAATGTGACACTGATTTCATATGACAGTTCAATAAACCAGTAATATTAAGTAATAAACCACTTTCCTTTTAGTCGAAATATAGACTTTTTGTTCTATTTTAGCAGCGAAAATAGTTCTAATCCAAACAAAGATCACAGCATAGCGCGTCTCATACCAACACTCAATCGTGTTCTGAATGATTCAGCATTTTGAACCAATCGGTTGAGTCAAAGATTCACTGACCCATTCATAAACATCTAGGCTTATTCGACTTGAACCGGCGCTGCACAGACCGATCGGTGAATGACATCAAAGTACCGTGAGAGTGATTAGAGAGCAGATGCTCCTTATGCTTTGAATCGCTCCTGCATGACTCGCTTAATAAGACTGCTTATCACCTGCATTTCTGCACTCACTATCGACAAACCAATAAAATCCTATATATATATATATATATATGTGATGCAATCTGGGAAAACCCGTCGAATGTCACGCTTTGAGTAAGATCTAAAAATAGATCGAATGACAGTTTTTTGTCAGTCTTTCTCTTTAAGAACACGCACGGCAGAGGTGCAGAAAAAAAAACCGTAACACTCTCTTAACACTACAAAGAAAGTTCACCTATCAAAATAAACCACATAAAAGAATAAAGGTATATCAATGTCCATTTCCCACCAGTCCTGCGTAAACTACAATGGCACACAAGTTTTTTTTAGTTTTTTTTTATCCAACGTTATCGTGAGATGCGGAGCAGAGCACAAGAGAACAACGGAGTCTGAATAGCTACTCGCTTAAAAGATTTGCTTGCCTCTCAATCGTCCAATTTCAAAACGGTTTTCACAGGATGAATTTTGAGTTCATAAGCTTTCGAATGATACCTAATCTATGATGAGTACTAAAATATGTGATATGAAAAAAAGGCAATAAAAAAAGAGCGCCAATCGTTTAGCTAGCAGGACGTGACAGTTAATTAAACCCCGTTTTTCTCAAAATTCCGTTCCTGAAAATCATAGCGATCAGCCGACTTCAGATAACCATAACTTTAGTTGCAGACAAACGGTGAAATAAATAAAAACTGATTTGGAAAAGGTTCGGAACCAGCTTTAATATGGTATCAAAACCTGTAATCGGTAAAATTTCACCATGTGGTGGGTTTTCCCAGATCGCATCAGACCAAACACATTTTTATTTTTATTCAGGAGTTATAAAACGATAACTTTTGATAACAGTAGCCTATTGATAAAAAAAAAAAAAGTGACTCACAGGGCGGGCCAGGCCCCCAATGCCTGTCCATGGCGCCGGGACTGAAAACACATAGGCCTACTAGAGGAATGATGAATGGTTTTATTTTGAATTAAACGAGAGGTCAGTGAATGGCTTTATTTTGCAGGGAGGAAGGACTCGCAGAAGGACTCCTCTGTTCTCCCTGAGGAAATAGAGATGCCTACAATATTACAATAAAATATGACAATAAAAATATTGGTAAGTTTTGAACAAATCTGCAACAATATTTAAAATAGCAAAAACCTCTTGAGGATTGTTCTTTGTTTTATTTTTTATTTTCAGAAAAAAAAGAGGGGTGAAAAACTCTGACCACCCTGAAGAAATAGTGACACCATCAAGTTTAGATTAAAATATTTTTATATTGTAATAAATGTTGGTGAACAATTGATTATGAATTTTTCGGATAAATATTCTTCTGAAAAACCTTCGTCTGAAAACTCCCCAGAAATAGAATATATACAAGACTGCTTGAATGGATTTACTGCAACTGATGACGATGAAACAGAAAAGAGAAATGTAAAGTCAAGGGCAAAGTTGAATTTTTATGGACGATCTTATAGTTAAACAGCTCCAGAGGGACCACGCAAAAAGAGACGGAGAGAAAGGCGCTGGCAAAGGTCCTCCACAAAGGCTCAACCCTACCAAGACGAACGGATTCATCGTGCTCAGCAGTTATTAAAGATTATCAAACAAGTTGAACGATTAAATAAGAAGATAATGAACATTGCGAACAGTTTTATGGTTGAAAATGAAATAAAATGTTCAAACGAAGAGGTGTTGAATTTGCAGAGCCAGTTCAAGTTACTTAAAGCCTAATTTGAGCTTGGCCGGTCTAATTTGAGCTAAAACCTGCAATGTAGTTTTGCAGAAGAACTTTTGACGTCTCCAGCTTCAAACATAAAAAATGTGTGAGGTCAGAGAAGGGTCAAAAGGGTTATGATAGAAGAACTTATGTACGCCATTTAATGTATGTGCTGCATAAAATAAGTGTGAACAATAAATATAGAGAATTTGTATGTGTGCTTGAGCAAAGCTTATGCTTAGTAGGGAGTACCTTATAAGGGAATTGGCTGCACTATAATGACAGCCCCTAATTAAAAGGCGTCCCAAAAAGATAGTGTTAGTATAAAAAGAACTTTAAGAGGGTTTTTCGGGGGCCGCACTTTGGGTGAAGACTTTTATGTGCTTGTGTTACTTTTGGCTTTAGAATTTTTGTCTAAATGCAGCGCCGGTTCAAGACGAACAAGTTTTGTGTGTGTGAGCTGATCTGTCGAGTAAGTTTGGATTGTTTAACTTTTCTTCAGTTAAACAAAGACAAAACTGAAGTCATTGCATTTGGAAACAAAGATGAAGTTCTCAAGGTGAACGCATACCTTCACTCTAGGGGTCAAACAACTAAACAACTCCTACTGTAGTCACATTCAAATCCAGCATTAAAAACACTTCTGTTTAGCTATGCATTTACTGATTGAGCACTGTGCCGCTGTTCGTCCGACTGTTTGTACTGTACTGTATTTTATTTTTCTAAACGGTTTTAATATTCTTATTTCTTTTTATTATTAAATTTATTCTATGTAAAGCACTTTGAATTGTCTTTGTGTATGAAATGTGCTATATAAATAAACTTGCCTTGCCTTGCCTTGGATCTGTATCAAGGGCAAGCGGGATATTTGAATTCAGGCTTGTGGTTCAAAGCAAACGTATTCATCAAGAGCAGTCTTGAATAGTTGTGGGCAGATCAAGGCTTTGTGAAACACTGAAATAGTTGAAGCCACTCGACACGTATTGTGTCGAGGCTTCGAAACACTGACCTCTAGTGGTCAGAACAGTGTAAATGCAACAAAAACCCATGCCAAACATGCATAAAAATACTTTTTACAAATCTACTGCACATTTTTTATTGAAAGTAAATTATTTTAAATGCAATGATCTAATCAACTAATTAGATTATCAAGTGTATTTATGTTATTTTTCAATGGTCAGGGTTTGTTTTGTTTGTTATATAAATGGCTCAGCTAAAAAGACCAATAAGAGACTATTAACTACCATTATTCATTTTGATTATAATAATGTCTAATTAAAACGTTATCAGAGATCAGGTAAAACATGCATAAAAATACTTTTTACAAATCTACTGCACATTTTTTATTGAAAGTAAATTATTTTAAATGCAATTATCTAATCAACTAATTAGATTATCAAGTGTATTTATGTTATTTTTCAATTGTCAGGGTTTGTTTTGTTTGTTATATAAATGGCTCAGCTAAAAAGACCAATAAGAGACTATTAACTACCATTATTCATTTTGATTATAATAATGTCTAATTAAAACGTTATCAGAGATCAGGTAAAACCCACACACACTTGTTCATTGGTTCTCAGTGACTCCTCATGATTCATGGGTTGACCGAGATCTTCACCCCCAGCGGTGAACCATTAAAATTTCACAGTGTTTTGAAAAAGTTATGATGTAATGAAGCCTTGTTTACTGAAATCACGTGACTCTGGCAGTTTGATACACACTCCAAACCATTGATTTGCAACAAAAGATTTGTATAGTTTCAAGTTTAACGAAGCAGTGTTTGAAATTTCCATCACATCTATTGCCATCATAAAGTTTGTCAGCAGCATTCTAATTCAATCATCGCTCTTTATCGCCATGGAGTTAATATTGGGTCACTGTGTGCGTGCAAGTCAAGTAACTGATTATTGACTATTTCCTGTTTATTGTTGAGAATTCAGTGGTTTATTCCCATGTTATGGAAGTAGCCAATTAGCACGTATAGCTTTAATTATCTGCTCTTTTCCATGTATTCTAGGGTGATTCTACATGATGTTGATGTGAGATGCTTGTGTATACATTGTACATCACGTTATTGTTGGATGCAAGTGCTGTTTGGAGATGATTATTAACCTGCAGTGATCAGCCACTTATCACATGCTGCGCTCAACAACATTGTTGAACATGTGCTAGTAGCACCACCCTCCTGTGGATATGTACAAAATACTATCAAAATTGTTCAGTAGTGCTTTATACCTATCTGTGTTAACATCAATATACCTCAACGAACTGCTGTGCTTCAGCATGGATCTTAAAGAAGAGTACTGACGTAAGAGTATTTGGCTATGGCATATTTTTTGAGCCATTAATGAAGGATGTGCAGACACTTGAAAGAGAGGCTTTGTAAGTAGATCAGTTTGGGGTAAATATCAAAGGAACTGTCTTTACTGTCTCTGCAGACAATCTAGGAGCACATGGCCTAGCAGGAGTTCAGGAAAGTTTTTGTGTTGAGAAGTTCTGTAGGTTTTTTCTCACTTTTATCAAGGACAAACAGACCACTGATGTGAGCAAGGGACTTTTTCCCTTAAGAAGTATAGAACAACACAACCAAATTATTGAGGAGCTGAAAGCAACCCCAACTCTGACAAATGTACAAGGTGTAAAAGGAGAATGTGTCTTACAAACTCATCTTGCTTGCTTTCACCCAGTAACCAGATTTCCTCCAGATGCATTGCACGATTTGTTTGAAGGAATTGTGCCGTACGAGTCTTTGTGTCTCCAGAAGCTAATAGCTGATAATTCTTTACCCTTGACCAGTTGAACGTGTAATTCAGTCTTTCCCTTACTGTTTCTCTGACAAGGTGAACCGCCCTCAAAAAATACCCAAAACTCCAAAAAAATCATTGGCGGAAATGGACACGAAAATTGGACACTCAATAGGCTCATACCACTCATGATTGGCAAAATTATTCCAGAAACTGAGAAGGCATGGCAACTGCTGATGGATCTTAAAGATATAGTGGAGCTTGTTGTTTCACCCAAGTTTTCAGAGGACAGTCTTTGCTACCTGGAGACTAAAATATCTGACCATCGCAACCTTTTTACAGAAGTGTTTCCAAATGAAAAATTGAAACCAAAACACCATTTTCTGGAACACTACCCAAGCCTGGTGTGGAGTTCTGGACCATGCGCTTTGAGGCAAAACACAGTTTCTTCAAGCGTGTTGTCCATAACGTGCACAATTTCATATTTTCAATTTCAAAATATTGCAGACATTGTCCACCCAGCACTAACTTATGGTTGCACATGTCATGCAGTCTCCCAGCTTTTTCAAACAATCCATTCATGTTGACAAAGTAAAAGTTGTGAAGGTGTCCTCTCTAGAAAGAAAGGTGAAAACAGCTGTTGAGAAAAAATGTCCTTACCTTAACACTGTATCTCTTGCATCAAACACTGAATTGCATGGGACCTCATACTCCAAAGGTATGATGGTGTCTGTTGGACACTGTGGCAGCTTGCCAGAATTTGCAAAGATCCACTGCATTTTGTTTTCTTCTTGGTATGTTGAACATGTTCGTGCTTTTAAGGTTGAAGAACTTCCATACGAAGATCTGATTATTGCTGAGCTGAAGGATTTAAATGACTTCTACCCACTTGCAGCCTACAGTATCGGGGGAAATCTCATGGTGTCGCCTAAATGTTTTTTGTTACATTAAAGTTTGCATTTACCTCCAGCCTACCTCCAGTCCTGCCACCCAGTCTCCACCTTTACCTGGCCTTGACCCCCAGCCTACCACCCAGTCTCCACCTTTACCTGGCCTTGACCCCCAGCCTACCTCCAGTCCTGCCACCCAGTCTCCACCTTTACCTAGCCTTGCACCTCATCCTACCTAATCGATTCATTATTTACAAAACTCTTTGAAATGTATATATGATACTGAATATCAAGGGTGAACCTGTTAATAATGTAGACTGACAGCAATCTCATTCAATGTCAGTCACATGTGCGGTAAAATATAATTTAGTTTGGCATTTAAAAGCTCAATTGAGAAAATTTAAACATGGAAAGCTAAAAAAGCAATAATATCAGGATACTTCATGACTTTCAGAACTAAAATTATTCCTGATTCAAGCAGAATCTGCAGAAAATAAGAAAATGGACAATAACAATGAGATGTTTGGAAAATGAGTAAAGAGTTTAATCAATAATTATATGAAGCAAATACAAACATTAAGTAAAAGTGAAAGCAAATAAGACATTATTACTAATTAATCTTCTCCTTTGTGTGAATCTTCAGGTGTTTCTTCAGGACTGAAGCCCAATGAAACTGTTGTTGTCTTTCAGAGCTAAAGCCTGACCGCTTCTTCCCAGTGTGAACTCTCATGTGAATCTTCAGACTGGATTTTCATGTGAAGCGTTTTTTACACTGAGGGCAGGAGACAGATTTTTTTGGCTTCTGTTTTTTCTTTCTTGATTACGTCCATCAGGTCTAAAAGAAACATTACATCAAGTGAGTTTCAATGGACTATTTTATAGTGATGGGCGATTTCCTGACACTTCTTCACGAAGCTCAGACACCTTTATGAATCTTTTCAAATCAGTGGTTCAGAGTGTATATCAAACTGTGAAAGTCACGTGATTTCAGTAAACGAGGCTTTGTTGCCTCATAACCGTTTCAAAATGTTTTAAATGTCTATGATCTCTGCGAACCCATCATGCGGCGAACCACTGAACAAGTGTCTATGGGTTTTGCCTGATCTCTGATCAGTTTTAAACATTTGTAGACATTTTAATGATACTTTTGTATAATAATAATAATAATAAAATAATAGTAGTGGATAGTCTCTTATTCGCCTGTTTAACTACCCAATTCATGGAACAAACAAAACGTATTAAAATGTATTACAGGGTATATGCAGGAATCTTGAAGTTAATTTTAATACCTTTTCAAGACTTTTTCAAGACCTTCTCAATACCTCACCGCCACTTCAAGCGTGGTCACGAATTAATAATACCTCAGCAGGTTATACTAATTTGTTCCCTCGTTTTACTATATTGTGGCCACGTTGTAAATTTGTAAAACGTGCTGAGGTATTATTAATTTGTGGCCACGAAACAATTCACCTGAATATTCACCAATTCACAAAAAAAAGGAATAAAAAGCTGTACGAGAATAGTTGGCCTTCACTGAAGAGCTATCTTCACAGGTAAGAAAAACAGTTTAATAAGTATTATTAATTCGTGGCCACGAAATAATTCACCTGAATATTCACCAATTCACAAAAATAGGTCTTTAGCATTCACTGATTAATAGTATCAAACTGTTTTTGGCCACGTTGTAATTCGTTAAATAAAATGAGGGAGGGAATTAGTTCAAAGGTCCACGATTTATTAAAACGAGGGAACAAATAAGTCGTCGTGACAACTAATTATTTAGATCAGTGGACAGGGCGCATAAGAACAAACAGAGAGAGAGAGAGAGAGCCCCGGCCGCGCACGCGCACTCACCGCCTTCAAACAACACGAGCGCTGTATTGCTCTCTCTCCCTCGCGCATATCAACACAATAGTAAAAGGTCGGAAGACCGATTGTGTTTTATAGATTAGTAGTTTGTTCATATAAAGTGTTTGATTAGCAAATACATGTTAAGGAAATGCATAATACAAATTGTATGGCTTAATGTAACTGTAAACGGACTCTGCGGGTAAAACTGTTGTGATGAAACTGCGCATGCGTGGGGTAAAACTGCTGGGGTGAAACTGCTGGGGTAAAACTGTGGCTCTGCAGACAGATATTATTGCATTCTGTTCATGCGTTCACCAACCTTCTCTTAAAACATTTCGGTGCGTTGTAATACGCACTGGGAACGCCAGAGCTTACATTGTGCTTTTGAACTTCCGCCCGCCTGCCCGCTCTGGTGCTCTCAGAGGCAATTTATGAACGCACCCACAATAGCCTAGTTTTTTATGAACCTGTTCGTTTTTTTAATAAAAATGACTAAATTCACACACTTTTACGATGTTTTTGGGACTCAAACTGTTGGACAGCTAATTCAGAAAAAATACTTTCAAAATGTAAGACTTTATAAAGCCGTGATAAGACTTTTTACTACTTTTTAAGGGTCTTAATTTTCCCAAAATTGATTTATCACCTTTTAATACTTTTCAAGACCCCGCGGATACCCTGTATTAAAACCCACATATTATACAGATACTTAATATTTATGATATAAGATGATTTGTTGATTGCATTTGATTGATTACCTTCAATAACATGTAAAAGGTGTTTTTATGCATGTTTGGCCTGAGTTTTTGTGGCATTTACACTGTTCTGAACAGAGTGTGACCTTTTGAAAGTTTTTTTTCTACCCAATCCTGGGTTGAGCCTTTTAGGTCCATTACTTACATTGTAGGGGAAACACTGTAACACATAAGTCACTATTTTTCGCCACCTCCTGGTGTATTTCTGTAATCTGAACAAACTGAAAATGAACAAATCTCTAGAAAGAATAAAAATTTCCACCACTAATGCACACACACTACCATCACGGTTGGGCACGGTTAACCAAGTGTGTGGAAACACAACTGGAACCTTTTCCGAAGGTGGAAAAGCAGCTTGTGTTTCTCAGCACATAATGATGAACTACTTACTGTGTTTTCTGACTATGGTGATGTGGTTTCTCCACTGCATGGATCTTCATGTGTCTCTTCAGGTGACTTTTAATAGAGAAACTCTTCCCACACTGATCACACGTGTGCGGCTTCTCTCCAGTGTGGATCCTCTCATGTATTTTCAGAGATGATGAATAACTGAATCTCTTGTCACAGTGTGAACACTTGTAAGGGTTTTCTCCAGTGTGAATTCTCTGGTGCACTTTTAAACCGTTCATTGAAATAAAAGTCTTCCCACACTCAAAGCACATGTACTCTCTCACACCAGTGTGTATTTTCTGATGTGTTTGTAAAGTTTGCAGCACTGAAAAACTCTTTCCACATACAGAACATGAATGTGGCTTCTCCTTTGTATGAACCGTCAGGTGTCTCTTCAGGTTTGATGCCCAGATAAATGTTTTTCCGCACTGTTCACATGTTAATGGCCTCTCTCCGGTGTGGATCATCATATGAACATTAAGGTTTGCTAATTGACTGAAACTATTCCCACATTGATGGCATGTGAACGGCTTCTCTCCAGTGTGGATCCTCATGTGTTCTTTAAGGGATGATGATTGACTGAAACTATTCCCACATTGATCACATGTGAACGGCTTCTCTCCAGTGTGAACTCTCATGTGAACCTTAAGAGATTTTTTGTCTGTGAATCTCTTTTCACAATGTTCACACATGAACGGCTTTTCTCCAGTGTGAATTCTCATGTGAACATCAAGGTAGGATGATGACTGAATCTCTTCCCACATTGATCACATAGGACGGCTTCTCTCCGGTGTGGATCCTAATGTGAATCTCAAGATTTTGTTTGGTTGTGTAACTCTTTCCACAGTGAGTGCAGGTGAAAGATTTCTTGTCTTTTCTATTCTTTAAAAATGTATTTTTAGTCTTTGAGCGACTCAAAGGTTTTTCTCCAGGTTTGACATGATGTTTCTCCTCCACTTCACTCAGTTCTTCACTCTCCTCCGTCACTTCACTCAGTTCTTCACTCTCCTCCTTCACTTCACTCAGTTCTTCACTCTCCTCCGTCACTTCACTCAGTTCTTCACTCTCCTCCTTCACTTCCATCAGGTCTGAAATGAAAGAAAAATTAATTTTCTAATTTTCTAAATAATCAAAATAATTTAAAGAGAGAAATATGGAGTGAATGGAGATAAACAGATGACTGCTATAAAATATTACAATAATTTCTTACAATAATTAATTAAACATCCCTGAAGCTTTCCATGAATGAGGTACACTGATCTACCAGTTATTATTTTTTAAACATTATAGGCACAAATCCCATGTTTTTCACGCATGTGAAAGTGGGCAACAAGAAACACAAGATCAAGTGAATTTCACTGTGAGAAAGAACACAAATGTTTGCAGTAAAGTGGAGTAAATTTGTACATTTTGGAATGATAATTATTTGTTATACATGTTTGTAAAAATACGCGCAAAATTCAGGTTAAAGTTCTGATCAAATTGTTACAAATTGTAAACCATATAATAAATGTAAAATAAAACAGTTAAAATATTTTAATTTAGTTTGACCTGATGTTGACAATCAATATAAAACCTCCCTTTACTGACCATTTGAATAAACTTTTGCAGCCATTTTATAGTTGAACTGTTTATATAAATGTGATGAAGTGCTTGAATGTTTCTAACATGAATGTTCTTCAGCATCATGAATGAATGAAGAATAAACACCAACCTCTTTGTTCTTCAGGATCTTCAGTGTGTTTCATTCTGCAGGGTTCTGGATACTCATGTTCTCACTGTCCTCTTTAATAAATCAGTCTTTACAGATTTCAGCTCTTGAGCAGACTCTTGATGCATTGCTGCTCGTCTTTACTTGTAGCCGATGGGAATATTCCAGCATTTATTGGAGAATTGCAGATGGAGGAGCTTCACTGATGATGTGACTGCTGTGGGAGGAGCTGATCTGCCAAAATCTAAAATATATATAAGTATTTTTCACTATATAACATGGATAAATCATCAGTAATAAAACAAAATAATTAAATAAAAAGGCCTAACCTATATTTGGGTAGTTGACGTGACGTGGCTTTTTCACCGTCACAGAAGATAAAAAATAATTTATTTCACATTTTCATCATTTAGAATACTATAAATGGTTAAACATTTTCTTGTTTTACATGAATTTGTTGTTTAAATACATGAGTTATTTTTTATTTTTTTACAACTTTGAGCCAAATCTCAAAATCGTCCTATGGTGTGACAGTAGACAACATTATTTCATAAATATTAACTTTTATAAATAAAGAAAATAATGTTTAAACATCTTAATGAACACTCCTGGCATAATTGTGCAAGTGTATATTTCACTAAGTGGCCATCACTTTTCCTATACATACATTTCTAAAAGTGTAGGAATTTAATAAAGTTTGTCACAGAAAAAAATGTCCTTTGGTGTTATGCAATAACCTGATATTAAGTTGGGCAATATCATGGACAACTAAATTTAGTTGAAAGACCCCATTCAAGGTCATGTGACTGAAGACCCCTATGAAGCCCATGAGCAGTGCACATGGCAAGTATATCTCTCAGAATTGTTCAAATATTTAACTATGTTTTCAGACCACTGAAGTTGTTAAGTTTTTTTTGTCCTTTAGTGTGACACTCCTAAATTAACTTTTTTAATTAAAATTAGTATTTTTAACAGCAGGACTATGTAATATTATGCAAATGTATCATGCCAATTGCTAATAACAGTTCAGCTAATATTAGCATGGTTATTAACTGCCACAAAAGCTCAAATGTCCTTGGTGTGACAGAAAATGTCACAGGAAATGTCTTTGGTGTGACACTTTGGCCTGTCACACCATAGGACACAGATGTCACACCATAGGACAAGACCTCCTTAAGAAGCTTTTAAAACGAATATATAAAGTTTAGGGCTGTCAATCGATTAAAATATTTAATCGCTATTAATCGCATGATTGTCATGAGTTAACTCACGATTAATCGCATTTAATCGCACATTTTTTATTTGTTCTAAATGTACCTTAAATTAATACTTTTCAAGTTTCAAATTTACTAACACAAACATGTTTAGATTTTTGCATGACAGGGCAGCTCTTCTGCAAATGCTAAATGTGCATTTATTATTAATTATTTATTATTACATTAGTTTGTCTCTCTCTGTGCCCATTTTGATGAAGCTAAATTCTCAATAAAAGTGTTTTCATTGGTATATTTTACTGTTTCTGTTGTCAAACAACGGAATGAATATGAAATAGTGACTGAAACGCGACCCATTAAGACATAACCAGCTCTCCCTTCCAAGATGTTAATCTGCACAAAAATCCAGATAATCGAGCCGTCTTCTGATTAAATCAAATATACATAAGATAAAGATAATATATGTGATGTGATTTCGTCTATACTTGCATGTAAAATTAGAGAAGCAACATAATATCTGTGTTTAACTGAACTAAAGCGCTGCTCCTGTCTGCAGAGAGAGAGAGAGAGAGAGAGAGAGAGAGAGAGAGAGGCGCGCGCGCGCGCT